>WAAG01001827.1:303-92628 GCA_013390105.1 Tichodroma muraria | reverse complement strand
CTTTCTTCCTTTCAAAAGGACGAAGTCCCTGGAGAGCTCTAATCTGGAGAGGCTGGGGGCTCCCCGAAGGGCTGGCCAGCTGATGGGACAGGAGCAGGAAGGGGGAAGGGAGAGGATGGAGGTGGTTAGGGAGGCGAAGGAGAGGTGGAGGCACAGGGCAAGAGGAAAGTAGTAACTAATAAGCATGCAGCCGGCCAGCTGTCAAGATGCTGACAATACTGCTCGGGGTGCAAAGAGCCCGACAGCCAGCGCTGGCACGGAGCTGGTGCAGGGTCCTCCCGGGAAGCGCCTGCCTCTCCTAAGAGCCTCCCCAAACGCGGCACAAGCGGGGGGGGAAAAAAAAAAAAAAAGAAAAAGAAGGAAAAAAGAGAAGGGCGCAGATGGAGCGTGCTGCACAGCCTCTTCAGAAACAAAGTGTACCTAGGAAACAGATGTTGTTGCAGCAACAAGCCTGGAACTACTGGCTGCTCTCTGGCTCCTTCTCCCAAGGGCGTGCAGGGAGAAAGTGGCCCTGGAGCAGCTGCCAGGGCTGCCCCCGTGGCTGGGACAGGCTGCCTCTCCAATCAAAACCTTTCAGTCCAGCTTCACTCCCAAACTGGGAGAGCTGCCAGAGTTTTAGACCAACTTTTCCTCTGCATTCTCCATCCTTCTCATTCTTGATCCACCTGTAGACTCTCTGGCCTCACAGCTAAGGTCCCAGTTTAGAGAGCTGAGGAATCCTGAAAGGGGTGTACATCTTACAGAAGGGAGCAGGTCCTGCACTCAGGGGCTTCATCTTCAAACATCAGAGAAGCAGAATTGCTGCTCTATCAAGGCTGTGTGAGATCAAGATCTCACAGAGGTGCAGCTCAACCCACTCTCTTGCCAGGGCAAGGTAAAAAAGGGTCAGGATCCCCTTGAAAACCAGGTCAATGTACTAACACACCTGCGATGAGTTATCTGCTCCGGAGTGTTTTCAGTTTTCCTCCAGCTGCTACAAACTCAGTGCTGCTGATAGTGCAGCAACAAAGTCTCACTTTTTTGAGACCTTGCTATGGGATAACGCTGAATCTTCATGGTAAGAAATATTTCAGAGGCAGCACGAAAGGGGTTACCCACTGACACCAGTATGATGTGAAAACACACTTTCAGTTTTAGAAGCGAGGGATTTAGTGCACTGTGTTACTGGCCTGAAGCATTCTATCTCTTGCCATATGAAAACAATACTCGCTTTATCACTCCCATCACAACTAAAGCCGGAGATCAGTGTCAATGCAGTCAGAGCTGCAGGCAGATGCTGTACTAAACACAGAGGAAAAACAATCCCATGTCCTCCAGACTTCACACCATTGGGTAGAAGAGTTAGTTACTTTAGGATGCTTGATACAAGCACTAATAAAAATTACCTGTCTATACCCTTTTGCTCTTTGGACAAAGAGGAAAAGCATGTAACAGAGAGCTAGGAATAAGTGAGAGTATACATCTGGGCAAGAAAAGCCCAGGGAATGGCTCTGCTGGCAACTGATGCAGTCGGACCTACAGGATGGGTGGCGAGTGGCAGCTGGTGCAGCTGGCTCTGCTCTGGGCTCCACCACGCTGAATCCTACATCAACAGAAGCCAGGCCTCAGGTTGTTCCCTCCCTGTTAGCAGCTGCAGTGGAGGAGGGTGCAGGGAGCGATGGGCAGCTCCCACCAGGAGCTGTCATCACACAGGCACAGATGTGCCTGTGGGTAGTTTACATTACTCAGGGCACTGCTTTTGTTTTTCCCTTCTCATCCTTTGCAAACAAAAAATCCCCAAACCTTGAAATCTGATGTTGAGAGTCTAATTGCCTCTTGGGTTAGGGAGAGGTCAGAGAGAAGGCAGGCCCGGCAGACGCAGGGGAAGTGACGCCGGGCAAAAGCCCTCAGAGATACTAAAGGGAAGTGTGGAATAAAGGTGACCGAAAAGAAAAAGCAGGAAAATTAAATTTAGATTACAGGGTCAAGAAAGAAGAAATAGAGGAGCTGGAATTTGGCAGATTTCCTTATGTTGCTCATCTGTCCCCACTGCTTCAGGGCAAGCACATGGCAATGCCACAGCTCACTGGCCACATGTGTATCCAAGCTCAAATCCTTGTCCTGCTTTCCTCTGTGCAGGGGTTGTGACCTCACACCATCACCTCTCAAGCAACTGTCTCTCCCTGGCTGACACTCTTCCACTAAAATTAAATGTGACCTGCTCAGAATAGTAAGAAAACCACTCTTGGTCTGCACCAGAAACTCCTTGCTGCTCTAAGACAAAAGCTTAATCAACAGATACACTTCCACAGTGTGCCCTGGTCCCAGTGAAACAGTGTTTTTCCATGGGGATCCTGAACAGGATGCTGTTCCCCAAAGCTGTTTTTACTCTGCATCACTTCCCCAGCGGCTCTTGGGGAACACACACAGCCAGCTCTCACTCCCTGACTACAGGACATCAAGATGTTGACCAGAACCATTTTGCCACTGATGTGGCAGCAATGCCAAAAAAGCCCAAATCCCAGGCTATCTAATATCACCCTACGGCCTCTCTGCAGCCAGAGCAGTGATCAAGAATGGAAAGGAAGACTACAAATCATGGCAAAGGTGTGACATGGAGCTGCCCTGAAAAGACCCATCTCCATTTTATTGTTTCTGTCATGTGATGGGGTCAAGCTTGCAACAGGACAGACAATAAATATCCCAGCATCCATTCATGCTGGTAACCACCAGCTGAAACACTCCTCTCTCCATATAATATAAACCAAAGCACAGAGGAGTGGTGGACAAACCCCACCAGTCAGTATCTGCATGGAGCACAGCAGGAGTGCTCAGGGAGCAAGCACATTGCAGTGTCTGTCAGCTATGGCCACCTGCAAACTGAGACTCAGAAGCTCTTGTTGACAGAGTAGATCACAAGCCAGAGACAGCAGCTATGGATGCTTTTTAAGAGCAGCCCACATCTTCATATGCTTAAACATGAGCCTACCTTTAAGTACCAAACTAAAAAAATAAAAAATCCAAATAATCCTTGCCTAGGAACAATAGAAAAATCTTGTCCATGTCCAATTAGACACAGTAATAGAGTGAAACAAATACATGAATTAAAAAAAACCAAACCACAAACCAGAAAAGTTCACAGAAACTGCCAGTGACACTGTTAAGCCTTCCTTGGGGGAAGCTGCTATGGGGAAATTTTCCTGTTGGCAAAGACCTGGGCAGCTTTCCTCGGCTCTGAACCTTCTTCCAGTGCGTGCTTGAAGAGCAAGGGTGCCTACAATTGTTGCAGTAAAAAACTGAGGAAGCTCATCACAAACATAAGCCAGTGGCACAGGAGAAATACCTGCTAAAACAACACATGCTCTGGATTATAACAGAGGACTTGATTCTACTGCCACCAAAATCAGCCTGATCTTTGCCATGACTTCAATGGGAGCAGGCCCAGAAACTGCATTAACAAGCACAAGGCTAGTTTAACACAGTTGACATCAAAATCCAGAAGAGCACACAAAAGAGACAGGACAAAGTACTTGCCAGTAACGTCTATACAAAGTTTAATCCCCAGATGGCTGGCTTTAGAGACATCCCCATCACCACCATAAAGAGAAATTGCCTTCTAGTTTGCACTCCTTTCAGCAATGACTTGTTGCTGGGATGCAAAAAAAGGGCACAAGCCCGTTTTTCTTGTCCTTTGAAGATGGTATTTAAAAGCTGGGGATTTTTTTTTCCTTTCATAAATTTGGGAATAAATGGGAGTTTTTACTCTCCATAGCTGTCACTAAATTGCTTTTCACTAACAATAATAATTTTCGTTATGGGAGCAGGTCAAAAGCTTCTAGAACCCTCTGCTGGGACACATTTCCCCTGGAAGACATGTCACTACTCCAAAAAACACAAGAGGAAGCTCAAGGCTAGCAAAACAAAGGGACAAAAATGACTGTCCATAGAAAATGTTCTGGCTTGTGCCAAGTGCCTAAGGTGGGGTGCGGGGATTAGCGGCGAGTGCCAGAACCCAGATGGGCTGAGCCAGAGCCCTACTTTGTGCCATGATCAGCAGCTGCCACGCTGCTCCCAAACCCCATGGGGCCCACCCCGAGGTGAAAAATCACGGGGGACACACTCACAGTGGGGTCTCGGGATGGGTGACAGACTTCCTCTCCTCCCAGAGATGATTAGGAGAGGGCTACATCGTTTACGCTTTTTTAAAGGTTGTGTTTGCACGTGATTTGCCCCATTTATCATCACAGCAATAAACATGCCTTTCCAAAAATGATGACTGCGTTGGGGACAGTGAGCCAAACACGGCAGGAGATGAAGCAAGACCTCAGGTCGCCCTGCACAGACAGATGGGCAGGGCCAGCATATGGTTTCTCTCTGTCGACAAGGGGAAGCTCCGTAACAAAAGGATGGCAAAATGCTGCTGCCACGGAGCCTGGGAAGGGAGACTCACCTGCCTGTGCCCCAGCCAGCTCCTAGGACACACTGCAAGTGCCACAGCCAGGCTTGTCAAGCAGCAGCACCCGTGACGACTGGGCACAGCACAGACCTGCCGCTGGCCCCCCACCTGTCACTCCCACCATTCGCACTCAAACCCACGCTAAAAGCACGAGCCCAGAGCCGAAGCCCCTCCCCAGGCCTCTCACACAAGCATCAGCAGCAACTCCAGCTGTAAAGTTTGCTTTCCTTGATGCACAGTTTACTTTCTCCATTCCCCCGCATCCCACCCCTGCCACTTACCCCTCACTCCAAAAAGGCTCTCTCAAACAGGCTTAAGCTTTAAACAAATAAGGGCTTGGCAAGCAGCAGCCTGCTCCCGTTTCCCTCCCCACCAGCCCTGCTCTCCCCCCGCCGCCTCCACCTCTGAGCCGTGGCGCAAGCGGAGCTGGCGAGCGCCGCGCAGGCATAGAAAACAAACACGTGGAGCGGAGCCAGCTGTGAAGCTGGATTTGGTATACACTGGCCGCAGAATGAATAAAAGCACATGGGAGAAGAGGGAGTGGGAGGAGGGGGACAGAGCGGGGAGCCGGGGGTGCCCTGGGCTTAAGGGGAGAGCGTGACTCTGTTACAAAGCCCTGGCACATGCCCGCTGGAGAGTCTTGCGCCCTGCCTGGAAGTGGAGGGGGGCACAGTCCTACAGACACATTTTCTGAGCTATTCGGCATCATACATCCCCACCCCTTTCCTAGCGAGCTGGACTGTTTTTGCATGTGCTTGCCCTCTATCTCAGGCAAAAGTTAGCGTGTTTTGACGGAACACGTGAGAAATAAATGCACTTTTACCCCCCGGGGCATGCAATTCTCCCCCTTTCTTTCTTTTTTAGGGTTTCTATTTCCCATGCACATTACGCTCCAGGGCCCTGCAGCACAGAAAACCCTGACCCAACTGCCCCATCACCTCGGCTGAGATTACATATGTTGAAGGTCCACATTTACACTAATCCCCCTCCCAACTGTCCCTTTCTGGAAGGGTTTCAGACAAAATACCCCTCCTCTTAAACCCAAGCTCCCAGGAGATGTTAGCTCGGGTATTATTTATTATTCTGCCCTCATTAGTCTGGTCCAGCCATGGGAATGGCACTGGAAGGCCTTAGGAATAGATCATCTATGGCCTCACATCAACAGTGGGTCCATGCAGGTTTTCCTCCCTCTCCCAGTCATCTCCAAGCAAAATGAAACAGGAACGTATGCACTCTGCCTGGTTTGGGGCAGAATCCAGCGATTTGACGTGGTTTGCTTGTGGTTTCCACCCAAAACCATAAACCAGCCCAGGTTTGCTTGGAAGGTCCTCAGCTGTGTTTGGAGGCTGTAAGAAAAGCAGCAGTGTCCTACCTGGTCTTGGACCCTGCCCAAAATAGGCCAGCAGCTGGATGGATTAACAGCCCGGCCTGACCACCCAGACACCTGCAGACATGTTTTCACAAGTCTCATTACCACCCCTGAAACACAGTAAGAACTTCACCTTCTCCAGGCCAGGCATGCACACTTATCCCTCAGCATCGCTCCAAAGCACCTAACTAACAACAAGAGACAGTATTTGGGTAGTTTTCTTCCTGAGAACTACATTATGGAACCCTGATCACAGCCAAGGAAGGTAACTTACCTTGGAGACATACTGCAATTGCTTTTTTGTTCTTGGGTGGAATTTACTGAGACACCAAATAAAGCCATGGATCACTGCAAATAAAGCACTGCTCAAAACCAACCATCCCACTCCGATCTCTTTCCCTTTTGGAGGCAAAATTAGCAAGATAGAGCAGGACAGAAACTCATAGTCTTGGAGGTTATGACACCACATTTCTGGAATCGCCTCCTCTATTGGACAAAATATACCCCTACCCTGTGTCTCAGCTTTCCAGGCTGCAAAAACAGGAACAGCAAACTCCAGCTGGTACAAGCAGTAACGAGATGATCGTGAGTCAGACAATTTCAGATTCTCATATGAAAGGTGCTAGACAGGTATGTAGTGTTATTATCTGTACTGCTTCCTGGTAGCCCCAGGATTTTTGGATTCGTAAAATACAGATGTCAGCATCTTGGGGGTACTGCCTCAGTAACTGAACCAAGCAGGGAGGGGCATGCTGATTGCAACAAGGGGAAAATATGAATTTGCACCACATACAAAATATTGTGGTTAAGGGAGACAGAGAGATACCACTGACAACAGAGAACAGGATAATTCACTGGGGTTTGTCAGATTAAACTTTCTGTAATCAGAGACTTCAGGGAAAGTGTTTGTCAAGCAAACATTCAGACATCCAGCTGCCAAGAACGAAGTAAACAGAGAAGTAGCAGAGCCAAATAAATGGCACCATTTGCACCATCACACAAGGCCAACTGAGCCCATCAGCAGGCACTAGTGGAGCCAAGGGGATGAACTACTGCAGGAAGACCCACCACCAGGACGGACAAACAATGAGCAATTCACACCTTCAGAAAATTTTCATCCAGAGTAGGATTTGCAGAACTGGGCAGGTGTGAGTACTGCAGTCTGTGTGGGTTCAGTGGACACCTTCCTGCACCACACACATGAAACCACCTGGGCAAGTGAAATAAAGCCAAACACCAGGCTGAAAGGAGTCCTCCAAGATAGCGAGCAATATCCAACATCTCTGGTACCATGCATTTTAGTCCCACTTCACCTAAAAGCCTGCAGTGGTATTTACTGTGCTTATGAGGAGCCAGAGACCAGGGCCAAAGATCTGAGGGGAAACCAGCTGATCCCAGCCCTGAAGCCAAGGGTGCCCAGAGCCACTGGGCAAGTGAGGGGAAACACTGCTCTCTGCTTCCAGCCTAGAGTGCCTATCCATCAGTCAGTGCTTCCCTCTCATGGTGCACAAGACTGCTGGAAAGGATACCTGGATAACTTAAGGGATCCAAGAAAATGGATCAAAAATATGCAAGTTTAGACATGCTGTGCAGTAAGACATGCACATGGAATTTCCAACCAGGTCTGCTGACCTCCATGGGAAAGCATTCAAGACTGAATACGTCAAAAATAAGCTGAAACCCATCACAGGCAATCCTACACATGCATCTTTTGTCTACACGCCCCTATTCTTCTACAGCTCATCCCAACAATGATACCAGAGTGGCATTATACTGATTTCCTATAGATCAGACCTTTCTTGGCTGTCTGAAAGAAGTGTAAGAGACACAGGGCATGTTTCAAGGCTAGCACTGGGTGCATCACTTCTCTGTTAGTCACTGGCCATGGATGCACCCACAGTAGTGTTGGTATAAACATTCCTTGGCATGTTTTGTGGCCCAGCTGCATTCTGCACAAGTGATCAAAAACTCTCATGCTGCAGCCAAAGGTGCTGGGAAGATGAAGTTTGTGATCCTGCAGCCCAAAATTATTGACACCTTTGTATCTAGACTGTGTTTATGTTCAGGAGGGTGAAGGGGGGGGGGGTGTGTTAGGAAAGCTGTCATCTTAGACATCCTAACTAGAGGACTGTGAGAGATCAAAGGGCCCAGAGAGGCTGCTGGTCCTAAAGAAAGAAAGGCTTGCAGGTTTAGCTGTGGTGAATAGTGACTCTGTCTGACTTGACACAAAGGGACTTGATGCATTTTATGCATACAGCACTGGTTCACTCCAACTCTGAGGGAAGAGGGTGGTCTTCCACAGGAGGACCCCATCCAGATTTAAAAGGCTGAACCTCCATACTAAGAAGCAGTCCAGTACCACAGACAAAAACCCTTGAGGTTTTTTCATCAGGAGATAAATTACCTCCTCTAGAGTCCTGACATAAGTGCTCCAAGTATTTATAACCTGGAAGAGATATTAATGAAGAGGCAGAGTTGCTTTAATTTCCCCTTCCCCTTCTTTGCTCCCCTCCTGTATCCTCACCCTCAATTTTTTACTGTGCAACATTGGGCAGTTAAATCAGCTGCCTACACACACAATGCAATATTTAAGGCCCAAGGAGCTATAAATATGGCAGTAAACACATGTCTATAGAGGTTTCCCTCCCCCCATATCCTCCAAACTTGCAATTTTCTCACATGGGAGACTGGCTCAAAACAGAGAGGAGGAACCAGTGCTGTGACCAGCTGGTAGTCCCCAGCACAACCACAAGCTACCTGGGGCTCGCTGCTGCTGCTGGAGACCCCGCAGTGCAGGGTTCCTTTGGTCATAGGACAAGGTGTTTCCCAAGCATCATGAGGCAAAAATGCTCCCTGTCCTGCAATGGGAACAGCTGAAGCAGAGTTCAGCAGCATCCCAAATCCAACCAGGTGCTTCTGGCAGGGCAGGAGATAGCAGAGCAGTCCTAACCCCTGTAAGGAACATGTTGATCTCGTTTTTCCAACAGCAATTGCACTAGTGTTGGACACTCACTCATCAACAACTGCAGACTGCTCGTCCACTCCTTAGGGTTTCCAACAGGAGAACAAGCACCTCAGACTGCTGACAGCATTTAGTCTTAACAGCATATTCTGGCTTGAGACCATCCACATCACCTGGGCCACATAACACAACAACATCCCACTCTTGGTCCAGGCCTTTGCTGTTTTCCTGGACGGCAGAAGCGGGTCAACAAAGGGTTAAACCTGGTATAGCCTCAAAAATCACTCGTTGCTTTCTGAAGCAAGAACATCTTTGGCAGGGTCCCCATCTGGGAAATGACATCCCGTCCCCCCTAGCTTCCCCTCTTCTCTCCCTGAACTCAGAACAAAGCACTGCACTGCCCAATATGCTCCTCCAACGTTTTCATCTTGGTCCAAATGCTTCTTGTGTTTCAACTTCTGCCAAAAAGAAATTCATAAAAAAATATAAAAAAGGCATGTGTGGGGCAGGGGGAGAGGAAACAGAGAGTAGAGGGAAGCCATTAAAATCAGATCTTGATTAGCTAGCAGTGGTGGAAGAAGGAAACAGGGGAGAGGAGATTTTTCTGTCCTGATACGCATCTTGAAGCCGAAACCAATAGGCCCAGAGGAGACAAGACTTCTCCACACAATCCCCCACCGGGGACCAAAACTAACATGCTTTGCCTTTCCAGTCTACCATGTGCCATGCCATCATCATCATCAGAGGAGGAGGCATCTGCTTCCTCAAAACAATTTCTGCCAATCACCACACACATTTTTGACCACTCTCACAGCTGTAGCTCTCACAGAGTTCCTGTACCCAGCACTGAGCCCCGCTGGCACAGGACTGGAGGACACAGCACACGGCTGGCCTGCCCTTTCTACCTTGATATCAAACACAAAGGTTTGCCCATTGCAAAGCCATAGGGAATCCTAGAGGAAATGAGCCTGGAAAAGATGGTTGTGCATGCTTTGTGGACAGGCTGGATGGGCCAAATGAAGAGTCCCAGACTGGCTCCGTCTCCCGAAAAGACAGACAGAAAAAATAATTTAAAAAAAACGCATTAGCTAAAGAAGCATTTAAAAATAAAACAAAAAACTCAGTCTGGTTTGTAGTCTGTAATAGCTGAACCCAGGAACACGCAGAGCATGTTTTTTGTTCCTTCAGTACAAAAGCCCTTGGTTTCCCCTCCTCCTCATTCCAGCATTTCCCCATCGGGGGTGTCAGAGACAGTTCAAGGCCTCCCAGTATTTCAGACAAAACTGGGTCTTGCTGCCCTGAGAACAAGTGGCTGGGGTCTAAGAGAACTGGGGAGATTTGGGGAGCTGTGCAGGCTAAACCTGCTGCCCCTGGAGGGTGGCCAAACTGTCACCCTCCAGCATCCCCATGACCCGCCACAGACCAGTGCTTCCCTCCAGGGTCTGGCTTCCCAAGGTGTGACTTTGGCTCACAGGCTGCACCGCTAAGGCACTTGGATTCCCCAGGGCTTGCTTGTGCTACAGCTGGTGCTCTGCAGCATGTCAAAGAGAGGGAGAGATTAACTCCTTTTTTAAGTATCTCATTACTGTTATATTTTTAAACACAGCTGGTTGAAAATTTTTCAGCAAAGCCATAAATAAATAAATACTTTGAGGAAATTTCCTGCGATCTGAAAACTTTACTAACTGGTCTAGCCTTTATCAGATTATGTTCCCTCTCCAGTATGCATAAGCTTCACTTGCTTCTGCTTTCTCTTTTGTAAGGACCAAATCCATTGAAACATCAATAAAATATCAAGATTTCACTGCCTGTACTGGTTGATATTGTAACAACCACCCTCCTGACCAGCACAGCAATCACATATTCATTGTTGTCCCACCTGGTCATTTTTAATTTTCCTTGTCATCAGTGATGTCCCCTGCCAAGACCTAAAGATCCAGACATTAAAAACGTATCTCCTAACCCTGTCTGCAAAACACTTCTTTTCCTGCTCCTCAGGAGAGAGATGACAGAACACAAGTCATCTGGGAATCTGATGTCTCTGATAGGCTTTCCTCTTGCACAGATCATCCCGATATGATGCCTCCATCATAGCTAGCTCGGTTTAGAAAGCAATTTCTACAGCCGAGCACAACAGTCAAAATCACCATCTGTCATGACATCCTACATAAAATAAATAAGAAAGACAACACCACCCACTACGTCCTATTAGCAGACTGTTAAGGAAAGCAAACAATCACCCACTTCTGAAGAAGCCCAAGACAGGAGGAGCATTTCTCTTCCAGTGGTCCCTGCCTGCCTGTGGCAGACAAAGCCTGTTAAGCAGTGTCTGTACAAGACCCTGCTATTACAGAAATAGTAAATAAAGCTCAGCTGAGAAAAGGTGTCCCAAGTGTGAGGCTCTGCACGTGGAGCAATGGAAATGCTTGCTCCAGAAGGCTGCCTTTCTACAGTACTTCTCGTTTTAACAGGATGGTTCCCATTTAAACCCTCTTCAGCCTTGAAAGAGATGCCTTGGAGCTCCCAGCCTCCTTACCCAAATGCTAACCCACTCCTTGTAGCCCAAAAAAGGAAATATATTCATGAACAAATCATTTCCAGTACTTTTTTTCCAAGCTATTGTTATGTGACTGCATTTGGAAGTAAGGGAGAAAAAAAACAAATACATGACTGTGGTCAGAGTCTGGCCTAGAATAGGGGAAGGAAAAAAAAAAAGAAACCTCAAACCCCAAACCCAATCCTTGTTTTATATGTTTAGTCATTTTTAGAGAAAACTGTATGCAGTAGAGACCAGGAATAAACAGTGACACCAGCTCCTGGGCTTTGGGGGTGACAACAGGAGATTCTAATCTCTTCTCCACCTATCAATGTATTCTGCTCAGCCTAAGACATTTTTAAAAGCTAAGTCTAATATGCCAATAATCTAATTGAAGAAGTCTACCTGGTCTTCTGTTACAAAGGACTAAGAGGCTTTTGTGTTGTGAATTGCTTTATCATTTAAAATGTCTTTTCACTGCAGAAATCACCTTTGCTTGAGAGGTATCAGCAAATGTTTCACAGAAAAAATCAGATTGTCTTCTCCAAAGACTCAGCAGTGCTCTGGGAGGACACAGCAAACCGCTGACATTTGCTTGTCTATCAGGAAAAATAAATCTAGAACTCTCTGGATTTTCCAAAAACTATTATATTACTGTCCAGTAAAAGAACATAAGGAGTATTGGATACCTTTGTTGTACAGAGACTCCTTTAAGAACCCAGGTGCTCTGCAAAAGCCATCCTCTGCCTCAAGGACATTTATCTACAGGCACTGTCAGCACTTTCTTTGAGAAGGGAAATCTGTGACTGTCCTGTAGCACTAAATGCCCCCAGGAAAGCTTCCACTGTTCAGTGCAAAGTCACCTGTAGATCAGCTCAGGCAGTACCTACCCTCCAAATTACATTAAATACTGTCACTTGCTACAGACCACAAATGCAACATTAGAAGTGGGAAGGAATAAGGTCTTTCCCCTCCCTCTAGCAACTGTGAAAGCTCACCTATCTAAGGGAAATACAAGCTCAGAATTACCATTAGGGAAATCATTCACCATTTCTTAACTTGGAAAATACCATAAACTCTTTCAGGAAGAAAAACACTCAGTTTTGTGACAATGCTGCACCATGATTTTAGATCCAGTTGTGCAGCTGGCACACTCTGCCCTGGGATGGGTAAAACAAGCTGCTCTCATACAGTCACATCCACAAAGTGCTGCAGGATTTAATAGTTCCTCATGAAAGAGATAAGCTATATAAACATAAAACGTTACAATGGGACAGAAAACAGCTTCAAAAATTCTCTCTGCAAGCCCAACAGGGAAACAATTCTAATTTCCCTCTGCATTTCTTGCCAGCTGAAGTTTTTCTGTTTCTCTGCTTTGCCGGTAACAAACATCTGTTGGGAGCGCCCTGCCCTGTGCAAGAGAAGAGCACATCCATCGCAGGCTTCGGGGCTCTGTACTGCAGCAAAGCCTCTGGAGATCCTCCTCTGCAACAGCCACAGACAAACCTCTGCTGGTCTTACCCATCGACTACAAAATTCTTCCATGGATAACCAGTCTCTTTTTTGCAGCCCACAAGCAGTTCAAGTAGTTAAGGACACCTTCAGAAAAAAACACAATGAGCCTCTAGCAGAGATCATCTCGAGGTCCCCCATATATACCTAAGGATCTTTATTTTAGGATCTTTCTTCCCAGCTCTTACTCGCATATTTCTTCAGCAGAAAGCTCTAGAAGCCCAAACTGGCAGGCTCCAAGATAAAGCTGACCATCTGTGACTCATTAACAGCTCACTGAGCCTTTCTGGCCTGGTTCCTACATGCCCCTTGCAGATGCTGGCACGTCAGTACACACCATGTCCGCTGCTTCCCTGGCTGCCTGCAAGGAGACAGGTCAGCATAAAACCCTCCCAGCCTGCAAAATGCTGTGAGGTCGGAAACGCCGCCTGGGACTTGAAAACGCCGCCTTTGAACCCTCCAGCCCCCATCCAGCAGCTGAGGGGAAAGAAGGGAAGACATGGAGCTCATTCCGAGGACGGCATCTCTCCAGAATAACCTGTGGGGAGGCAGCAGCCCTGCCTGCGTCTGCAGGCAGCCCCCGTGCCCGGGCAAGGGCTCCCCGGGCCCGCTCCGGCACGCAGCGCGCCGCGCTCGCCTCGCGTCCGCCAGGGCTGGGAGCATCTCGGCAGCAGCGGGCTGGCGCCTGGGGAGGCACCCCTAGCTGTTCCTTATCAGCCTTCCCCGAAACAAGTAAGGGCAGAGGCACCCAGGATATGGCCCAACAAGCCTTTCTCAGCCCCGGCAACTGCTGCTGGCAGCACTGGGACCTCAGGCAGAGGAGGGGAAAATAAAGGCAGAAAACAGGGAGAAAAGGGGCTGCAAAGACCTGGCAGAGGCACCCCATCCTTTGGGAGGCAGCACGCACGCAGGGAACGGGCACGTTAGATTCTTCAGCTGCAATCTTGTCCTCCCTTCTCATTGCGAGGTCTGAGGCAAAACTGAAAGGGGGCTGTGTGCTGTGAGACAGGAAGAGGTTATTCTCAGTAAGCATGAGGAAGGATGGGTGGCACAAACCCATCTTTTAACACCTTTTCCATCCCATGCCCTGTCTAATTCAGCTGGACAGCAGTGAAGGCAACAGCTATGTTAGGGTGTCTTCGCAGTCTTTCATGCACGGGGAGTGACCTGGGATCAACAGAGAAGAAAAAGCCATAACTGTGCAGCTGTCTGGTATCTCCCACCACTCTTTCACTCCCAAGGCACTGACAGCAAGGGCACACACCCCTCATCTGAGATCTCTTCTGTAATTCTATTATTTAGCTTGCAGAGAGCAGATCAAAACACTTGCCAAATGGAGGAGTCCTACTACAGACAGGCTCCCCTTCCTGCAGAGCAGAGCAAAGAGTCATCTCTTCACTTGGACACAAAAAGCCCTTGGCAACACAGTGCCGTTAAAAACAATATGTTTCAAAGCATTCCTCTGAGCAAAAAGCTTCTGACTGCAGTTCAGGCTGTTACTCAGACAGCAGTAGGGCATGGTCATGAGAAGCCCCCCAAGACAGTTTGCCTGCAGCTTTTTGCAAACAGATACCAGAAGAGGATGCATCTGAATGCCCACCTGCTCCCCCAAACAGTGCTCTAAGTCAGACAAGAAAGGAGGGGGGAAATAACCTGCCCAGGTTTCACTGAAGCAATCCTATCCTCAATAGTTCCCAGTTAATGCATCAAGCCAGGTTTTGCTCATGACCTGCCACTGGTGTCCACATAGCTACTCCCTACTGGGCTACCTGTGCCTGCAGGGGTGAGGTGAGCATTCAGGTACCCCTGTATGCCCCCAGACACGTGCTCAATGTGCTGAGGAAGAGCAGCTCTTTGTAACCCTGCTGTCTCTCCCTGCTGCTCCTGCACCTCCTTACAATGTAAGGTACCTCTCTGCTGACCTGAACATCTCCTCTTGCACCCGGGCACAACACAAGCCATGGACTTGGCCTCAACAGCATCTGTTAGAGCTTATTCTTGGCTTGTGCACTGAAAGGTAATGCCTCCATGGCAGAAGCAGTCCCAGACCCCCTGTGGAAAGAAGGCACACAATATTTATGTAATGGTACTGTTTAACTTGAGATTGCGTGCTGCAAGCAAAATACTGTTATTACACTGGCACTCTCCTCTTCCAGCCACCTTTCAAAGCACGATGCCGCAACTGAAAACTGGCTGACCAGGAGAGGATTAAAGTCATAACTGGCTCCTTTCCTTTCCCCTCAGCCACAAGCTCTTGCTCTCCACCTGCAGCTCCCCAGCTCCGCAGGACCCATGCTTGCCCCAGTGTAAGGCATGCACAGAAGCGGGACCACCTGCAGTGCCAAGTGCCCCTTTGGGAAATCACTCACTGGAGCACATGTAGTCACTGATGTGAGCTGAGGGCTAAAGAACATGAGGCTCTGCTATGGACAACTCTCAGCTTCAAGGCAGACAACTTTCAATCAAGGTTTAGTGACACTCAACTTTGACCTCTTCTGAGCAGGGCACGGTGGAGGATGGAGCATGAGACTGAGTATCAGGCACCGTGGGGTCTGTACTTGGCTCCAGTCCTGACCTGCCGAGTCACTCCAAGGCACATGTGTCCTTTTCATGCCCTATTTTTATCTCCTCATCCGCATTTGCCTTGCTGTTTGAATGGGGATGTAGGAAGAGTCTCCCACTCCAAGTTAACATGGCATCTATCATAGCTGTGTCCCAGCCGTGGTTAAAACTTGTAGACAAAACTGTAATACAAATAAAAATTTAGGTTTTGGAATATGGTGATGGGGGAAGATGGCATAACAGGCCTTTATCCAGAGAGTCAAGAAACTTGTACTTATCTTCAGTGCTGAAGCTATGCTAAAACTGGGTTATATTCACATTTTTGTGGCAGATGAAATTTGTACTTGTTTGCTTGGTCACTAGTTTAGGAAATTTTTTTAAAGGTGGTTCTTTCAAGTGGCTCAGAGGTTAGGGATGTCCAAAGCTGTCCCCAGGGAGATTATAGGGTCAGGCATCAATGATAAACACAGCCTGCCACTTGCTCTTGATGTTCTCTTTGTGCTCCTATTCCCTTCTCCCCAGACCTGCAGCCCAGGCAATTGTGAGGAAAACAGGACAACTGTATATTTAGCAGCTATGTTCCTGCCTAAATTGCTACATGATGTAAGTAGCACACCCTCCCTTCCAAGAAAAGACCACAGGCTTCATGATGTTGTCAGCAGGATCCCACAGCCCGTATTGCACATTTCTCACCAGGCAAGCACAGCCAGCTCTAGTGGGAGCAGGAGTAGACTGGTGCCTGTCCTGTGAGACATTGGGCTGGCTCGTCCTGCTGTAGCCATGTAAACCAGATCGCTCTTCCCTAAGGCTTCCTGAAACTGGCTCCATACCTCCCTGCCAAGAGGTGAGTAGGGTCAGCAAACACACCCAGGCTCCAGCAGCTCCAGCTCTGTACCTTGGTACTGACCTCCCTTTCCCAGCATCCATCATCAAACTAATGGGCTGCATGGTCATCTGGCATAGTTGATCATGATCCCAAGACCTTCTTTCCTCTCTGCAGCCTGGGCTGCCACCTCTGACAGGATCTGGAGCTGGGGTGACAATAGCTGAATTACTCTTGCAACATTTAGAGCACCTCAGGCACCCAAAGCAGCAAGGTCTCAAAGGTAACCAGTCCTTGCATGGCCCTGGACTCCTTCTCTACGGCATTACAGTGGTGTTCAGGCACAAGCTGGCATGGAACCAGGAGCTCAGCTCCTCATCTGCTGGAAAGCAAACATCTTTTCCCTTCAGGCCAGTCCCAGACACCCCAAGGGCGAAGTTGGAATGAGGAAAGGTGATGATGGACACATCTAAAGCAGTTGATGTGCCTCTCTAAGGAGCTCTCCATGAACCAGCTTCTCACAGGCTCGTCTCACCCTAAAAGCCTCCAGCTGCAGAAACGCCTGATGGCTACAAACCTGATACTCTGCTTGGCCAGCTGAGGGGTAGGGAAGTCCCCACAGGGACTCAAGAGCTAGTAGATATCAAGCCCTCCTCCTGCAAGAGTCCCAACAACTCTGCTGTGGTCTGGCTGGCCATGCCAGAAGACTTTAGTAATGGGATGCTCCTCACTGGATTCAAATCCCATTAGGGCTAGATAATTGGGGCCATCTTGCTCTCCTTTTGTCCAGATGACTCTGGCTTAGAAGCTGCACTTCAAGTGCTTGCAAGCCAGGATATGCCTGAATAGTCACATACGAAACAGGGTCCACTTCCACGCAGGAGCAGGTGGTCAGGACTAACCTGGGCAGCTGTTAACACTGGTGACAGTGGGACCGTCCCATAAACCCACCAAGCGTGACCCTGTACTGAGAAGTGGGGAGGGGAGCTGGTCTCAATGAACAAGGCTCACTGACTCTCCACTGCATCATCAAAGTCAGCCCAGGTGTTTTTGAAATATCCCACCCAGTATGTTTCTGAAAACATGTCTTGACACTGGGACTCAAACCCAGCCCTTCAATCTGACAGTGCTTGGGTTTGTTAAACAAGCAGCTTTCTTCTGGAGAAATAAAACGTAAAAATCATATGCCCATCACCATTCAGGGGCCCCAAAGAAATCTCTCACTGACAGCAGCAGGGCCTAAAGAAGCTGGACCAGCCAGTCCTTTTTACCACCCACGGCCAACAAATAGCAGGAATCTTCCTGCTCCAGCAGGGACTGCCATCCAGAGAAGCGCTGGAGCAATGAGAATGCTCTCCACGTCAGCTACAGCTCAGGGAGCAACTTGGGACAGAAGGCACTAGATTAAATTTCTTCAGCATCCAGAACACTATTGGCTTCCAAATAATTGTCTGTTTGTGTGCGTGCATGCACAAGAATCCTCGCTCCATGGTCTGTCTTTGTGCCAGCATATTCCCAGCGCTGCCACTCTCTAGGGACAAGGCCCATACTTGTATTCAATCTCGGCTTTGGCTCCCAAACACTAAGGTTTCAGATTATGTTTTAAAAAACATTTTCTCTGGCAACGGGGCTGTTAATGGATGTGATGTTTTTGCTCTCGCCTCCTCCCCACCTTTAAAAGCTTGGCACTAAAGGGCTTCTTTGAAGATAAGGCCAAATTTTCAATTTAAGGGGAGGAACTTCATAAAGTAGATTTGAAGGGACGGAGAGGAGGAGGGGGAAAATAAAAAAAAACCAACCAACCCTGGAGCCACTTTGCCTGTTGAGATGTACACTGTACAGCACATAGGATTACAATGGCCTCTCTGTACCACCACTGGCTGGAGCCAGAAGTTCGCTGCAGCTGCACTGCTGCTACCTACGCGAGGCACCCCGAGGGTCACGCTCAGAGAGGGCCTTTGCTGTACTATAGCTGCACACCAGCCTGCCCTCCAAACCAAAAACATCCTGCAGCCCCTACAGAGCCCACATCCACTCAGCAAGCAGGGGCACACATCCCCAGAGGCAACCACAGGAGCCGCCCACTGGGCTGTCAGTGCCGCAGGAGGCTCTCTGCTGAAACCAGCTGTGGTCTCCATCCAAGAGGTTTTTTGAGGGCCAGCAAATCTATGGTGTCTCTTGATCTCCAGCAGACATTTCCTCAACACCACAAGGAGGCAGGGAAGTGCCATTTAGTTTGGCAGGTGGAGAGCTGAGGCAAAGAGCAACTTGCCCCAACTTGGGGGGAAATCTGTGGTGTAGAGGAGAATCAAATGCAGCTGCCCTCACATCCCTGGTTTGCACCCTAAAACACTGGCATCACTAAGCAAGGTGGCTGCTCTCCCTTAAAGTACCAGGATAAATTACAGTGATGATATCAGAAGAGCTGAATTTAGCAAATAAATGCTGTATTCCAGGCCAATGTATCCATATTTGAGGTGTATTTCTCAAAGACTACCTCAGTATGTTTGTATTACCACAGGCTTGCTAAACCACACTAAACTCAACACATTAATTCACAGGGCTCTGTCTAACCTGTGCTTTTGTCTACTAAAAGGAAAATAAAAAGTAGCCTCATTCTGGTATTTGAAAGCTGACAACACAGTTCCAACAGGTATCTTTACACCCTTTCCCCCTGCACTCGTGATTTAAAGAACAGCAGAAGGGCCCAATGCATAGTCTTCAGATATACAAGCTTGTTCAGACTCGCTGACATTACAACCAGTGAACACATCCCTGCACTTGGCAGGGCCCTGGGTCTATGGCTGTGCATAAAAGTACAACCTGCTGGCTGATCTCTCTGCCAGAGTGGACCTGAGAGAGCCAAAATGGCATTGCCGCTGCAGGACTCGGGGTGAAAGATTTACTTCCCATGCCAGGCACAGAAGTTAACAAAAAATGACAGCTTTCCAAAACACCATCTGGCTTTCACACACACACATAGACACCACGGCCCAAAACCTCTGCAAACTTGACAACGGTGGGTTTCCACAGGGGCAACACGCTGTGGCGTGATGGACTTTGCCCGGCAAGCCTCCAACGCTCTGCACAGCCACAAGGCACAGTCGCCATCCTCAAATCTAATGGCTGCTCAGGGAAAATGACTGCACACAGGGCAGCAGCCTCCCAAGAGCAGCTGAGCAGAAAGCAAGGATAAAGTCTGGCTCTCACCTCTGTGCTGGCACGCTGCCCACAAGGAGGGCAAAGAAGCTTGAGCACGTCCCACACGCTCCCGGACGCATATTTCTCTCCATCGGTGCCACTAGAGCCAAAATAAATTGGTACTGCCTCTTACTCAAGAGCTCCTACAACACACAATGGCAGCCCTCAGAGCCCTTCACAGGATCCCAGTCCAGGTGCTCTGCTACCAACCCCATCAGGCAGAGATGAGCCTCCCGTCCCATTTGTCCTTTCGCAGGGAAGAGAGGCCATTTTAATAAAAGGCACATGTAACATCCTCAGGGCAGGGATCTGTTGCTCCCTATTTAAGCAGAAAGCTCTGCACTGCCTGCAGCAGCTCTGGGACTATGTAAGCACCAAGTGGTTTCTTTTCCCTGCAATAAATATCCTTCTGAGCTTTTCAGCCAACTTGCTTCCACTGCATCCACACTCCTTTTGTCTTAGCTTCCCATGGACACTTAGACAGCTGTGTTGCTGGAGCACACGCTCCTGTGGAGAGATTTTAGAAGACTCATGTACAAATATGCATACAAAGCAAATTTTGAAAGCTTCCCATTCTGCAAGCATTCCCTCCAGAGAACCGGCTTCAAGCACTACGTTCAGCCAATGAAGCAGCAGATATGATTCGGAGCCAAGAGGAGCTAAACCCAGCATCAGGAAACAGAAAAAGATGCGTGCGATGCCTTACGTTGAACAATTACCCGAAGTGCATTTAGAAACCTGAAAGATGATATTCACCCCCATTCTACCTAAGGACCTGCAACTCATTTAGTCATTATTTGCCTTAAGTTGTTCTTGTGGCCTAAGAACTGAAATACATAACAACCTCTTAAACTGAGACTGACCACAGGAGCACCAGAACACACAGCAGCAGGTTTTTTCCCTCAGGATGTTTTCAGTCTAACCAGAAACAGGAAGTCTCCAAAGATTTTGCAAGAGAACTTTTTCCTTGTGGGATATCCCATCCTAACTGCAGAATTCACACTGCAGATTTTTAGCCCGGGAGGTAACGGTTTCAACCAAGAGATTTGCAAGCCTTGGTCTGTAACACGCCAGCAGTAATATATCAAAGTCACCTCTGCACATTAAAGAAGTCCAGGGGAATTGTGCCTCGTGTCTCTGAGGTACCCAGCATGAGATATTAAAATGAACAACCCACCCACTATTTACTGCCAAAGGAACTTTTGTTAACCTGCAGTTACCTTGGCCTACTGCTGTTGCAACACCTTGCAGGCTGAGTCTCTAAAGTGAGCCCAGCTGAGCTCTGAAAACCCACCTGCAGGCTAACCTGGGCTAAAACAACCAACATGGGCCCCCAACACACTTTTTCCTGTCTCATGAGGCACATGAGGCAGGGTGCTGGGAGACAGCCTATCTTTGCCTGGGAAGAGAGGGATTTTGGAGGTACAGAGGTGCCTCTCCAGCCCTGTGACAGTCCTGAGGAGGCTCAGCACAAGAGAGAGTTCTCCCCAGTGCACCTGAGCTCTGCTCTGAGAGACATGAGGGCGGGTACAGGTCAGCTGGCAAGAACCAACATAGACAGCAGTATCTGCTCCCTCTCCCAGCGCTCAACCCAGCAGCACAGGGTCTAGTTCCACTTTCTGCACGGGAACAGTAAGGCACAGGGCTGTGGAGAAAATTCAGGCTCACAACAGGGCATGTGCATGGGCTGAAGACCCAAGTACCTCCACTTCCAAACACATGTTTCCAACTGAAGTGCCTTTCCTGTCCCATCACCCATGTTCCCTCCCACAACCTGGGTAGAAGAAGCAATTGTTTTTTTCCTATGCTTGTTATCAGATTGCAAAGCTTCTGCACTCCTAAGGGCATGTGGTTCAGGAATAGGCCAGGAAACACTGGCAGGTAGATTTGGTGGTGTTTCAGTCAAGTGTTTCACTAACAATGACAAGAAACTACAAAAATTCAGGTCTGTCCTAAATGAGTAACTTCTCTTAACTCAGGAAAGGAAGTTTCTGCTCTGCAGCACTGGGGAGCATGGGGACAAAGCAGGCTGCTTGCTTCATAGTCCAGCCTGTGATGCTTCTCAGCAGGAGACTCCAGCTGGCTCCCAAAGAGGCAATTCTGTTGGCCCTAGTCAGCCAGGAGGAGCTGCACCAGCATCCTGAAGGCATTGCAGGGCTGCCAGTTTGGTACTGAAGATTTGGAGGGATCTGTCTGCTGTTAGTTTTGAGGACATAGCAGAATTTCAAGCAGTGAAGTGGACTGAGCAATGATTCACCTGTCCTTCAATGGAGCAAAACTCCAAGCCAGGAGTCTCACACTCTGAGGGCCGGAAAGATCTCTGCAAATGCCAGACACTGGGTTTCACTTTGCAATCTCAAGGAACCTCTCGCTCTGTGCTTCTGCATCATGTCAGCAGAAGGCACAGAAAAGCTGCTTTCTCCAGACTGCAGGGATAGATAGAACTCATACAACTTACGTGGCTAGTCTGGAGCACACACATGCAGAATCATGCAGCTCCAATGCTTCTTCATTGTGCCAAGTGGAGAAGAAATGTGTGGATTCAGCTACCTGTACTGGGATATCTCTCAAATAAAGGTCCTGTGTGTGTGTGTGTGTGTGTGTGTGTGTGTGTGTGTATGAGTGGGAGAAAACTGAACTTGCCTTTCCCATTCTACACCCTTCAAATGAACCTGCCTCATATTCCCCAGCAGGAAGCAGGGAGGACTGCACTGTATCTGACTTCAAACCTCACAGCAAACACCTATTGGGACCTCTTCTGCTTGGTATATGCAGGATGAGTCCCTGTAACTGTATATGAAAAGGGAGGATTAAGAAAAGGACATGGAACAAAACTCCATTTACTTCTTCTAAGAAAATATCATGCACCCAGCAGGGAGCTCACAGCTTTTCCTAATTGTCCTATTTACTTCAGAAGATCCCCACATGACTACTAGTAGCATGGGAATTTATTTCACCTACATTTCTTTAGGTCACTTAAATAAACAGAAGAAATCTTCACTGCAAACCCATGAAGTGTCTCTGCTGAAATCCTTCCTCAAGACATGAATCTCATGTCAATATTCAACCCATAAATTAGAAGTGTCAGACATATAAGTACCTAGGCATAAATATGGAGGAACCCCCCTCTTAATTGCAGGCACACTGACTCAGTTAGTTCCAAAGAAAACAAAAAGAAAATTCTACTTAAAAAACACCCACATTCTTCTAATATTTTCTATGGTAGTTTTTTAGCCCATGGGAAAAGAAATTTTAATGGCAGATTGCATATGAACATATCAAAAAGACATTGCAGTAGCAATATAGAAATTAAGAGGATTGGGCACCAAGAAAAACATTTAAGACGTACTGGGAATTACATGCGGGTGCTGAGTGTGTGTATGGATTCCTGTTATCCCACTCACATAATGCTGCAGAGAGGTCAAGAGAGTTTCTTTAAAACAAACAAGGACAAAAAAGCCCAACTTTAATAGATGTGAACTGCCTTCCACACAATGCCAGTGAAATAACACTTAGGGTACCATAATCAGCTGGGGAAATGCCCAAAGATAGATTTGTATTAAGTACCTTCTGCCATCCAGGGGTATTGATTAGAGTCTGTTATTTTCCAAAGTAAGTATTAGTATCTTCAGAGCACTTGAAAAAGTCTTGTTTGGACACAGCTACAAATTCAGCATCCCACTTTCACCCCAACACATTTTCTATTTACAGTCACCATCCAGACGATCTGCCAAAGCTGCAGTCAAAGCAGGGAGGCATGCGTGCACAAATCCTACAACATCCCACTGCCGGGCAAAAAATTACTTCCCCTGACCCAAATCACTCCTCATCCTTGCACCAGGGTTAAAAGCTCTACGGTCACAGAGAAGGACAAAAGTTCTCCTGACAGACAGACTACCCACCCCCGCTTTTCTCTGCGGCAGCAGCAGCAGCCCCTTCACAGAGCACAAACCGAAATGCCTTCGCATCTGCCAGAGACAGCCCTTGCCTGTGAACTCCCAGCAGCTTTTGACAAGAGTTGGAGCAATGGAGAATGGATCTGCGCCTCACTCTGCACGGCTTCTCCCTCTCTCTGCTGCTCACCGTGCCTCCTCGCCCAGCCGGCAGTGAGGACGGGGCCAGCTCGTGGACCAGGCTGCTGGGGGAGTTCCAGGCGAGCCCTGGAGCACCGCGGAGCGTGTGCGTGCCCTGGCCCTCCATTAGTTCTGGCCGAGCCGCTGACGACGAAGAGCTGGAGGGAGACATCCGAGCCCCCCACATCTCACCTGCCTGCGCGAAAACAAGCCCCGTCCCGGTGGGGACCAGCGGGTCCCCACTACTCTCTTGCCACGTCTCCTGCATCCCTAGGCAGACCCCCTTCCTCACACCCCCACACCAACTTCCCAAACTCTGCCGCTGCCTGAAGATGGATGGGGCGAAAGCCCTGCGCCCCATCGCCCGCCACCGCCGTGCGTCCTCCCAGCGCCTCGCCAGGGCCGCCAGGCCCGGGCCCCCTTCTCTTTCACTCACCGCGGTCTCCAGTGGAGCAGGCGGGGGGAAACACAAAGATGCCCCAAACGAAGGGAAGCAACAAAGAGGCTTAACTCCAGGAGCTGGGAACTTCCAGGCCGGATCTGCGGGGAATTCACTACACACACACACACACNGCTGAGCTCAGGCGCGGCGGGAGGAGGAGGAGGAGAAAGAGGAGGAGGAGGAGGAGGGAAGAGGCGCCGGGATGCGGGAAGCCAGACCCTCCATACGGGAGACGGCTTTTGGATGACTGAACTCCCAAACAATTCCCTGCTCCGGCTACTCCTGCCCCAAGAGCCTCCCTCCTTCCCCTCCCCCTGAGGAGGAGGGAAGAAGAGGAGGAGCCAGAGGAGGGAGAAAACTCCAAGTAAAACCCCTTTCCCGAAGCCCGGCAGAGGCCGAGCCCCGTCCCATGCCCGCCGCGTTCCCGTTCCCGTCCCCCCAGCACCGCGAACCGGGAGCCGCGGGCCCCAGGGCCGCTGCCCGCCTCCCCACGGTCCCGGGCCAGCGGAAGCGGGAAAGTTGGGACGGAAAGTTTGTTGTTGTGGGCGGGCCAGGCGGCCCCATCGGCCCGGGGTGCGGGGCGAGAGGTGCGGGGGTCCTGGGCTGGCACCGCAGGCTGGAGCGGCACCGGCGGCTCTCGGAGCCCCCCGGCGCGCCCCCCTCCTGGGCGGCCGTCCCGGCCCATCCTCGGCCGGCATCAGTTGTAATAAATACCGAAGGGATGGAAAGGTCTTAACCTTCCAGGCATCCCTTCCTAGCAGGTGCTTGCTCTCATGGAAAGTGTCTTGGGCACAATTTTTCAGGAAAAGCAGTGACACCACTCTCTTGAGATTAAACCCCACCAATTCCTCCTCACTGCGTCTCCCTGCACCAAAGAGTCAATTCATGCCCCAAAACTTAAATTTACCCAGAGGTGCATGGAGATCTTTGGTCTTTCAAGGCCCTTCAGTAAAGATTATCTTGAAACAAATCTGCCTCTGAAAGGCCAGGATAGGTTTCTCACATTTTTGCCATGTACAGAAGAGCATAGATGACAAACATGATCTGTAGTTTCTAAACGTGAAGTCCTTCAGTCTTCAAAGAAGGTGAAAGAGTTGAAGTTTTTCATCATGTCATCATTGGGTTTCAGAGTTATTCCTGCTTAGCGGCATTTTAGGAGAGTTCTGGTCTCTTGGCTTACCCATTTCTCATAAGGATGATGCAAAGGATTTAGTGGTTTTTTCTATTTGTATTTGGGGTTCTTGCTTCCTTGGTTTATGACATGGGTACTGAAAAGATTAAAACTGATTTTTCTGTAGGATTTTTTGAGTTCCAAGAGAGTGTGTGTTGATTACTTCTTCAACTTTGCTTTCAATGGGTGAGCTTATCCGGTTGAACACGAAGACTTATCAGGTTGAACACAAACTTCCTTCCTCTGAAATGTTAACTTTGGTCTCTAATTATCTTTTAAAGAATTGTTTCCAAGATTCCAGGTTTTTCCTTATATTGCTCAGTAACACACTCCTCAGGTGCTAAATCCATATGTAGACACCTCACTAAGTGGCCTAATTTTTACAAGTGCTAAGACCTCTAGCACCTGCCTTGTCTGAAAAATGCTGGTATCCTAATTTAAAGCGGTCGTAAACTCTCCTAAATTAAAGCAGGAATTGAATTAGCCCTGACTAGTTGTAGGTTTACAGAGGTGGGAAGAAAAAGGCGAGGAAGCAGAATTAGAGCTACCTTGTGCAAAGAAGTGCCCCAGGGCTTGTTAAACAGTACGAAAGAAAAGATTGCAGCCCTGCAGGATTACATTCCCTGTTTATCCCTGGGGCTGAGGGAATAGATGAAGGGCAGCAGTGCCCTTTATATGCTGTTCTTCTCACCTGCCTCCCAAAAGAAATGCCTTGGGACAAAAGAAAAGCAGGGTGCTGGTTTGTGCAGCCGTGTCCCCTTGGCATCCCTGGACAAGCCAGGGGCAGTCCTGCTCTCGGGAAGCTCTGTTGTTGCTGTACTGGGGATGCCTCCTCTAGGCTGGCATGCTTTTGTTTCAAACTCCCTGCCAGAACCGACTTCTGGATGCCACCGGCCCGTCTGCAGCTCCAAGCAGTGTGAAAGCCAAAACCCCCTCCAGTACCTCAGGCATTAGGAAACTTTTACTCTGGGCATTGACCAAGCACAGCCTATGGCTGGGGGGTGGGGGTGTCCCATCTCCCTCTGGAGATGCCAGAGCCCCCCTGATCCTCGGCTACCAATTTTCCCATATTGGCCCTGTCCCTCTCTGCTCCCAGACAAAATTCCCACTGCTGCTGCTGTTGGATGCAAAGGCTTCTCCTTGGGGCCGCTGAAACTCCAGCTGTTTGATATTGTGAGGAGCAAGGCAGGGGGCACAGAGGGACTCCGCATGAAAGGGCGAGCTCAAAGGAAACCGGACCCTGGCATGTCGGCACGATACTCAGTGGGTAACAGGCTCAGTTAAATTTGCTCATTCAGCCAGCTAAGAGGGAGAGTTTTCTCATCTGTCCTGCTATGTTTAATTCATCCACACATGCCTCCCAATTACAGCAGGAGTAATAAACAGAAAGGGGTGTTGGGGGTGGGGGGAAGCCAGCCAGGCCCCAGCCACCAAACCTAAGTGCCCTGAAAAAATGTGAGCTGCACACTGCTGGGGTTTGCTGTCCTGGGAGCAGCTCTTCAGCAGCTCTGGCTCTGAGTCCTTATGAATTTTAGCCCAGATTCATACCTGAGTTTTGTTGTTGTGTCTGTTTTTCTCCAGAAATATACATTGCAGGAGGTGTGTTGCAGAGTGCTGCTTTAAGTGTAAAGCACCATGTCTGCTGCCTGAGTGAGGCAAAACTCCCAATAAAAATCACCGTGGTATCCCTGCCTCCACAGAGGCTCCCAGGTTCCTCTAGCTCTGCATTTTTGCAAAAATGAAAAATTGATGGAGGGAAATTGTGCTGTGAGCCAAAGACAAGATGGATAAAATGTTCCATCACAGAGTGAGTTCAAAGCTGTCTGGCCATGTTGTTGGAAATTCAAGTTTGTGGAAGGATGGATGAGGAATTGATGACTAGCTCAGTTCCAGGAGTGGCCATGGTTCAAAGTGACCAGAAAGTCGTCTTGTGTACTGTGTAGAGGAAAGGGGAAAGACTCATATTACGAAGAGATGTGAACGGGAAGCCCCCAATTCAAAGGCGTTTCAGCATGAGTTTTACTTTGTTTACCCTCTTGTAAAGCTATTTGTTACTTCAATAATCCATAGGAAACAGGATCATTTCTCTCTGGCCTGTCAAATTAAATAAACAAATAAAACCTTGTTTGGCTGGTGAGAAGCTTAGAAAGGAAAGTGTATTTGTATAGGGATTCAGGAACTAAGCATCTTTCAGAGCAGAAGATTAGGAAAGAAATCAGAGAAACAAAGGGGGAAGTGATTCAGTCATCAGAACTCAAAGAGCCAAATTAAAGAGGGGGGTGGGATGAAAGGACAAGAGATAGGGCCTGCCTATATTAGGAAATCTCTGCTGGTATAAACTAAACCAACTTGATGTCGGTTTAGTTTTACCACTAGGGTCCAAGTCAGGGACATAGACTTGATTGTGATAAACTCATCCTGATATCAGACAGAAATATCATACATTCACTGGCGTTTCTTTTATTTCAGAATATATACGTCACCCCTCATGCACAAACACAAGCACACACAAGGGTTAATATTATGTATTTTGAAATAAAGAAATCACAGTGAACAAGTGCTATCTTTTCCCTCTGAGAGAGGGGTTGTCAGCAAGATAGTTTTATTAGTACTGTTCCTGTTTCATACATGTTAAAAACAATATAAAAGAAACAACAACAACAACAACAACAAAAAAAAGCCCTACCAAGGTATCATTCTCTTTTTTTGCAGTGATACATATGCTGGTACAAAACATGTTATATATTAGTATAAAATATGTTACTTATGGGTACAGCTGTGCCTGTTCTATGCCACATGCCCACAGGGGATGTTGTAAAGAACTACCATTCTGTTTGTAGTCAGGTCATTGATGGGAAATATTTGGAGAGTTAGTGAGCTCCCAAGTCTATGAGAAGATTTGGTTCAGGTCCATTTGTTTCCTTGTCTTAAAATGTTCAGGGATCAGCAGTCAGAGAGATCCTCTTGTGTTTGGCAAGTGTTTTACTATGTCACTGAACGTTTTGAGTGCAGGACAGGGTCTTTAAGAAAATGTTTTGTTAATGGGAAATTATCAAAGGTAGTTGGTAAAACTTTTTGCTTGAGTAAGGAGATCAGACAAATGCCCTAAATAAATAGCCTTTCCCCCCAACCCCTCTAGAATCCTGCTTTCCTTCCTTAGAACTTAGCAACTACTCTCCTACAGTTTAAAACTTCTCTTGCAGTGAAAGCCAACATAGCCACATTTGTGATCATGACCACAGACCTCACTTCCAGTGCTGGATGTGGGAAGTCCTGAGACTGGATACAAGAGCGCCATGAGGCTGCTGTGTGCAGAAAGAGGAAGGATATGACCTCCTGCCTTTGGGTTCACTGCCAAAATCCATCTCAGAATAATGATAAAAAATGTTCCCCTGATGGACAGGATGTAAAACCAAGACCAGGCATGTCGTCTTCTGCTGTGACAATGTTGCTCTGTGCTGTTAAATAGGTGTTGTATTTTATCCAGAGACCATGATATTTCAGTGGCAGGCAAGCTTATTCTCATCCTCAAGTGGGAAATTATTTGGAAACTTTTGGATGCACAGTGGATAGACAGGACGGGGTGCTATAAAGTAGTTCACCCTTCCAAGTGGAGATGGGAACCTGGGCAGTAGGTGCTGAAAGTAGGTGGACTTTCATGGGTGAAATGCATTAGATAGAATGGATCATTTCAAGTGAACGTTATGAATCTCAAATTGGAGGAGTCATGCACATAATGGTTTAGCATATGCATTCGAATTATATGTATGTACATAAAACTGCAGCATCACCAGCTCTTTACGAATCAGTTTGGGGTTTTTTTTGTGTGTGTGCATCCCTTCAGATGGAAATCATGGCAGAGAGCATGATGTTTTAGTGAAGTTGGCTTAGGTGGCTTTGACTGATCCTTTCCTCCTGGTATCCGTTTTTAGCTTTGGAAAAAGCAGGATTTTTCTTCTCATGAGATTCATTTTCTCTGTGGAGACTCTGCATGGAAACCTGGTGCTACAGTAGTTGATGGGAATATTATTCCCATTAGTAGAGACTCCACTGGGTTTAGGATTTCACACTTTTTATGATTCCCTAATCTGTAGTAGGTTGTTGCAGGTTTATAGACAACAACAGTGAAGATGGGGAGGCATCTTAAAGGTGTTCCACGTTAATGCTGAAGACTGAAAAGATCCCTTTAGGTGGAGTGTAGTCCCTGGATAATTACATCTGAGGGAAATAGCTGCCTGTCATGTCTGTCAACAAGGGAGCTTACCTTCTAAGGCACACAGATTTCCCTTTACATCGCATTCTCTCTTTATTGTAGACCATTTATTCACCTATTATTCACCTGTAATCTCTCTTTCCTTACCACTTTCCCACACACCTGTTGCCTTTTCATCTTTCTTTTTCATTGCTTAAGGCTTGTGCTTACCCTGTCCTCTGCAACAGCCCTCAAAAAAGTCCTTAACTTCAGGAAGTGAAAAGCCTGGGGATCCCCAGTCTCCTGGGCCCCCACTACCCCTGCATCTGTCCCCGTGCCCCCCAACACCCCCCCTCTCATCCGTCGCCCACATCCTGAGCATGAAAGCCAGCCGGATTAATCCAGCACAGAGCACATTGTGTGTGAGTCATGACAGGCTCACTAAGGCGTGCAGTGCTGATAAAAGGCAGCTCTGATGGGCTCTGTCAGGGATCCCAGAGAAACAGCGTGGAAAAAATCTGCTAACCCACATCCCAGCCTGGCAGCCGGGGCCTGGAGACAGCCAGGCACCGAAGGGAGCGCGGGGAAGGGGTCCTGAGCCTGGCTCAGCCTGTGGGGAAGCCCCTGGTCCCAGGCATGAGCTGGTGCTTCCTGGGGCTCCTGGGTCATCCAAGAGTTCGTGGGGCCAGAGGAGGGCTGGTGCAAAGCTCTAGGTTGTGAGGCTGGACCCTGGGATAACCTCCCTCTTGCCAGCTGACCATCTGGCCAAAGGACGTTCCTGACCCCCAATGTCAGATGTGTCACTCTCCTCAAATCTACCTTTCCCTGCTCTGTCCCAGTGGCTAGACCTGCTAAGGGAGCCAGAAGGAGACTGCTCTTGCCTAACTTGGAAGACACGTCTCTCAAAACAGTGTTATTTTTACCAGCTTGCACTTTCCCATTATTTGTTCCTTCTTTTTCATATGACCCTTTAATATCATCTTCCTCAGTATCTTCAACTCAGTGGTGTTAAAGCCTTGCAGATGCTGATGTTTGAACCATTACGAGTCCCTCTCCTTTTGGTCAGCCAGGCTATGCATTGCCTATCTGCAGTATCCTCTTAATACTCTCCTCTCTACTTGTATATGGTGTCCACTGTATGCCATCACCCTACTGCAGTCTGGAGACTCAGGCAAAGGCAAAAAGAGAAAGAGCTGGTGTTACAGCTCCATGCCTCTGGGCATATATGCCCTGCTTTGTCTTTTCATTAGGCTATGCACAAATCCACTTCAACTGCATTTTAAAGAGCAGGATAGCAGAGCACCTACCAGTTATTTCTTTGAAACTTTAGATACGAAGTCTTCTCTTAGAAGGAAGAATCACGGCCGATGCCAAGGCCATGGTGCTCAGGAATTTACAGCCTCTGAGAACAAGGGTTAGGTGAACTTTGAAAGGTCATATAACTTAGTGTTTTTGATCCTTTTTTAATGCAAAGAACAAACTAACCTTTCAGGGAGGAAAAAAGAAATCCACACATTCTTTCGTGGCGTGATACGATGCAGCAGCCAGCGGTTACAGGCAAATAAAAATCAGGCAAAGCTTTGAAATTCTTCATTTTTCATTTCTACCAGCTGCTTTTATTTGTCACCATTTCATTTGACTGCATGTGTTAGATATTGCACGAGGCATGACTGTATGGGTGGGAATTTGGAGAAAGATGCTGTAATCCACTTGCAGACTGCCTTCTGAAGTCTTGCAAGACACCAGTGCTTAAAATACTCCCATTCTAGTCTGCCTGCTGCGTGCCAGACCATGCTGAACCCAAACCCATTTAATCCCCTTTTCTGACTTATGTAAGCCATACCTAGAAGCATCTTGTAGAAAGCAGAACACTTGGCTTAGGGAATGGATGTCAGCTGTAATCTTTTCTCTACAACTTAAGTTTTACTCTTGTATACTTCATTCCATTACTTCTGATTCTAATATTTTTGGACCACCCCTGCTTAGCATTTACAGGTCTTTAATCCTCTCTGTTGTCAGACAGATAAACTGGGTCTGGGCTCAATTCTCCCTCAGTTAGCTGGGTGTAAATGTTTCTGAATTCACACCGGCTAGATGCAATGTAACATGAGAAGTGTGTGAGGCCCTTTATTCTGTCAGCCTCCCCTCATAAATCAGCTCCCACAGCAGCACCTGAAGTCATTTTCTCAAGACCAAAGAAAGCATGCATGGAGAAGGTTTTGTCAAGGGTCTAGGGAGATCAAATGGTCTCAGAAGGTTTGCTGTTCCCTGCAGTGCTGCAGGCAGCTCGGCCAGCGTTGCTGAGTGTGAGGACCACGCACAGCATGGCTCGGCGCCAGGAGGGCTTGTGGAAGGAGGACCTTAAGCCGCCAGAGAAATAGTAGTTGTTTTTGCTTGTTACAGTATGATCCCAGCCAAAGAACCATGGATAACCATGTTTCTGTTTCATCTCAGCTGAATACAGAGCCAGTTTACCTGCCCAAGAAGTTTCAATTTATAATAGCTTTTCGGTAGCGAAAATTTCCCGTGAGACTGAACTGCTAAGCAGCTTTTTTTGGATGGCCCTTTCTGCAGTGTCTCTTGAGCTGGAACAAGAATGAAATTCCCTCCCACCCAAGTGATTTGTGCAGCTCCTCGCCTGTGTCTCATGATGAGAGAGACAAAGCCAATAGGTCCCTGGCAGCTCTTACAGTGTCTGCTTGAGGTATGAGCCAAATATTGGTCCCAGCATAGTACTATGGCTCGAAACATACGACACCAGGCAGCACCAAAATTGTTGAGTGCAGTTGTGCCTTGGTGAATACACCATGTCCCTCACTGCCACTGCCACTCAGCATGTCCTTGTCCACTCTTCTTTCCCACACAGGGACAGTGGTCTCCCTGGCACAGGTGCAAGAGGAGAGACTGGAGGCAGAGCTCTTCATGTGCTTTCAGAAGTATGATGTCTACAAGGTCATACTGCGTTCCAAAAATGTGAGAAATGGAGGAGATAGAGCCAGATTAGAGGTACCTACACATGAGGAAGATAGAGCAAAGGGCAGTCCTGGTAGTGCAAAATCACCTTCTGCTGCTCTTCCTTGGAAGTGTGTTTCTTGTGGGGTACTTCACACTTTCTAATCTGGCACCAAATAATTCTTCCTAGAGTGCCTCTAAAGATTTTTACCAACTAAAAGCCAGCCCCAGACCCCTGCCTCCTGCTGAAGTTCTGCTAACTACTTCTCAGAGGGCAGCAACCTTCCAATAGGTATGTGGCTTGGCTCCTTGTATAGGAAGTACAACATGATGTAAAACACAGGACAGTTTGGCCAGTTTAGTTCTTGATACCACCATTATAATCACTGCAAAACTAAATACATCTTTACCCAAGAGATATTCGTGTCAAAGAATATATTTTTTTAAAATAATATATTTGGGGAAAATCAGAAGCTACCTTGCTTTCTGAAAGACAAGTTTGGCTGGTGTCCTTGACTTTCCAGAGTTGTGATTTTCTAAGGACCTTGAAGGAGATGAATTTCCTTATTGAAGCTCAGTGGGATTTGGGGGGTGGGTGTGGGATTCTTCTCTCCCTTGAATATTCAAACAAGTACTCCTCAGACATCTCTCTTCTGCTTGTCACTCTTTGCCCTGTTTGTTTGTTTTTTGCACTTCTCGCAGCCTGGACAAGGCAAACAGGCCAGTCTATTGTTGGTGTGCATCTCTTTCACTGCAAGATTTGTTTATGTCTTAGAGCAGTGATGCAATATTTGGGTTGAACGCTTCAAGGGGAAATGTTTATAGAACTAAAAAAATATTTCCATTTGATTTGTTTATAGGAAGTTTTTTCTTGTGGTCTTGAGTTTTGAAAAGGCCTTTGCATGTTTTCTTTTCCGCCTCCCCCACTCCCCGTCTGTGGATTTGAAGTTTGGTGCCAAATTCAGTCATGATAATGCCACGACTGACTCTTTAAGTATTTCTATCATGCTCAGCACTACACCACTGGAGTGTCTTCATCCTGGTCTCCTAGATCTTCTCAACAGCGTTATCCTTCTTACATGCTGAGGTTCCCAAAGCTTCTCAGTGGGGCTGAGGGTTTTCTAGCCCCACAGTCCAACAACTCCTCTTTGTTCCTGAATTCTGTCTGACCTGGGTCAGCCCTCAGGCAGGGCAGGCTACGCTGACAGGGGAGAGTTCGAAGAGTTAAATGGGAACATTGCTTAGAAGGAAAAACAAAAGAGTAATAGGAAAGGCATCTTTATGTGACCGAGGCTTAACCGAAACCAGGCCTTCTCCCTCTGCCTCAGCCAGGAATACAAGAGAGTACGTGCAGGCAGCCACCGGCAGAGCGTGCACGGGTGTCCTCCTCTGCCTCCAAGGACGGAGGCAAGGCACAACCACTCACAGCCATAGGGACAGCAGCACTTGCTCATGTGGCACCCGCAGGGCACAGCATGGGTGCGCTTCCCGACACCCTGGCACTCACACCCTTTATTGCACATCCACTCCTCCCTTTCTGCCCCTCTCCCATCTAGCTGGTGTTTGTCACCCAGAGGAGGTTCCCACATGCTGTTGTACATTATCCTCCAGGCGTTGTGCATCTGCTCTTTGGGAAACACTGAGTACCACTGGGCTGCTTCCTGGTCACGCTGGGGCAGTGAACACGGATGCTGAAAGGATGAATGTCACAATTTCCACCATCCCTGACTTGGGCCACAGCTTGCAAGCAAGAGGCATAGATGGGGCAGGAGGAGGTGCAGGCTTTCTCTCATGCCTTGCAATTTTGCCTCTTTGTACAAAAACCAGAGGGAACACTCACAGGGTCTTTCCAGCCACTGTCTTTCTGACCTAACCCAGCATCATCCGTTACCAGTCTCCATTCTCTTGATAGGATAAACCATCACCACCTTTACTTTGTACCTGCTGGGGTAACCAGCAGAGAACAGAGAATATAACATGTGCCCAACTCTTTGAACCAACAAATTTCATCAACCCTCAACAAGGCACTCCCACACCTATGTCACCACAGTTTCAGGGCTGGAAATCTCCAGAATATGGCTGGCCCTGGAGCCCAGGTGCAGCTCACTTTCCATGAGCTCATTAACCAGCAGAGGATCACAGACCATCGTCTGGCAACAGCCGCTGTAGGAAAAATTAATGTTAGAGATGTTTCCAGCTACTTCCAGCTGCTGCCTTCACAGAAATAACATGAGATCACTGGCTCAGAGGAAGCCTTGGCTTCCCCAGCCCCTGGCCATCAGCAGGTGGCCCCGAGAAGTGGAATGGTCTGTGCGTGCTTGGGCAAGGAGGACCTGGCATGTGGGCATGGGGATCACACACAGATGAATAAATAAAAGCCAGCCTCCTTGCTTTGCTGGCTGGTGGGCTCTGCTGCAAGAGGTGACTGGGATCAGTGTTTGGTTTTTCCCTAGAATGCTCCCAGTTCAACACACACTGTTTCAGAGCCATGCCAGCCACCTGCTACCAGTGGCCTCCAGTCTCCCTGAGGGTCCTGTGTCCCAGCAGACTGCTCGGTCACCACAGAGGGACCCGGGACAGCCCCCAGGTCCCCCTCTCCCACCCTGCCTTCTTCCCAAAACTTAGATCCATCAGAAAGGAAAAGCAAAGATAATGAACAGGCTGGCTTCAGTTCTCTCACTCTGACAGTCACATTTTCTAATGACCAGGAATATTGGAATCTCTCAGAGACACGTTCTGTGACAGCAGCGTTGTGCCTGTGAAAGTGCAGGACCTTTCTGGGAGCACAAAGGCCACACTTAGTGTGTATGTTTGTTCTGTCCTGTTGTTTGGGACTGAGACTGCCCAAGAGTCACAGCCTCCTGTGCATCCATGCACCCAGGCTGTAGCCTAGAGCAAGTTGGCAAGAGAGCAGAGCATGGCTTGGGTCTCTGCTGAGAGCAGTGCCATGGTTTACAAGGTTTAAAAAGTATCTACAGTGCTGGGTGAAAAAAAAAAAGCTAAGGCCAATAGATTTTGTACAGAATCCTGGTCTCGATGAGAACTATTTTATCTGGGGACTGTGTCTACCACACAGGCCGTGATAACTAATACCTGGTAGTCTATCTTGGCTCTTCACACATAAGACAGACACCACATCATCATGTTATCAGGGATTTTAATGCACTGGGAGCCAGATGGAAGGCAAAGTAGACCAAGTCCCCTTACAGACACCATAACCACAAACCTTTGTTTGTGAGGGAAAACCAGGAGGGATGTCACCCACAAGCTGTGGCTAAGTGCGTGCCTTCATGCCATCTTGGTACCTTTTTGGACTTGATAACCACATCCTCCAGGAGGGAAGGTCTGTGGGTCACACCAGCTTGGTACAGTAACCATGTCCCCCACAGATGGTCATTGCACATGTGCTTGTGCGTTGCTCTCGGATGCTTGATGGATGCTCCTAGGAGTGGTAGAAATAGCTCATTTATTCTGTTTGGCATCTATATCCATTCCCTCTTCTCCTCCCAACCCATAACCCCCTCCCCCAAACGCCAAGCTAATGCCTTCCAGATGAGGTGCTAGAAGCTGCTAATTGCACCCGGATCTGTCCTGATTTGTGCTTCAGTCAGCAAGGCACCTCTCTAATGGATCTGAGACTTGGCAGTGGGCCTGGGACCAGTGTCAAAGGAAATGGATGAGAGGGAAGGAGAGAGCAAAGGGCCAGAGGGAGAGCAGGGAGACCCAGAAAGGAAAATGATTCCTCCTCCTCACAGCAAGGGGCTGAATACTGATGGGGGCTTGTGGCTGTCCCCTGAGGCTAGGTGATCTTGGCGTGTTGCCTTCTCCTGCCAGAGGGCCACACCTGTGCTGGGGTACTGCTCCCTGCTCCTGTGGGAAGGCCTAACCTTGCACTGGGGCTGCAAGGCACACCCGGGCTTTATCACTTCCCAGACTGGTCAGGGCTTGAGCTCTCCTGATGGGAAGCTAGGACGCGGGAGCTGGGAGCCAGGTGGGGCTGAGGCTGAGCCATAGCTCCCTGTTGATGCAGAGCATCTGTCTCACATCCTTGGTGAGTTCCAGGGGAAGAGGAGCCAGCTGGGGTGATTGGATGTGGATTAGAGGTGGAGAGGAGAGAAAACAAGAGGGAAGGGGGTTGGGGAGGTGATAGCAGGCAGGATAAGAAAAGAAAGAGGTCTGGAGAAGAAATAGAATAGTAGGTACCACAAATGGAAGAAGCGAGGGGCGGAAGTGGAAGGGCAAGAAGGATAAGCGAAGGCTGGAGAATAAAGAGATGGTGTATAACATGTTGTTCTTGCTCCTGTACAGCCTGCAACAGCCACACTGTGGCCTGGGGAGGCTGTGCTAGCAGCCAGACAGGGCTGCAGCCTCTCTTCTGAGAGCCCCAAAGGGAACAGTGCATGCTCTCCTGCATGGGAGCCCTGGGACCTCACTGCAGAGCCTCAGGGATGGAAAACTTCCTATCAACACATAAATGTCTAGGGACTATTCCTCAATGTCTCACCAGGCTTAACTGCCTGAGGACAGGTCTGTTTCTGGACATGTGGATGACATCAACACAAAGAGACTTTGCTTCAGCATCTCAGCCTGGGCCTGAGAACAGGGCTGTTGCTAAGTCCTTGGGAGTTAGCTTAAGGGTGGCATGAAGAAACCTCCTTTTTGTGTGCTGGAGAGCCCCAGGAGAACTGGGAGTGGTTCCTCTCTATTTTGAGATACCTCTCCAGCATTAAACCCAGTGTCTTCCCCAAATGGAGTTTATTACGCTCATTTTACTGCATGGAGAAAAGTAAAGTAACATTGCCTTGGGTTCCACAAAGAGTCCAGGTTCCACCTGGGAGAGGACTTGTGGCTGTCAGTCGGGGGTACCTGCTCTGCTAGACCATGAAGGTCTAGCACGAAGAACCAGCAGAACCATGAAATTGTCAGAGGGGGAAGGAGGGCAGAACTGCACCAGGTAACTGGGAACAGAGAAATGTTTAAACCCACACCAGTGATCTGGATAGATGGGCACTTGGTCTCAACAAGTCCTCTTCATTGAAAAAAAAACAAAACGAAACTGAGGAGCACTGGGGTGGAAGGAAGCCTGCAGCTGCCAGGAGGGCCCTGGAGGTGTGTTGCAGCATCAAGTAATCAGCATGATAATCCTGGGAAAGATGCTCCAGGTGGAAAGGTGCCAAGCTGAAAGCAGAAACAGGACAACCAGAAGCAACCAACTGCAATGGGAACCCAGTTGGTTGGAACTGGTAAGACACTGTGCTAAAATGCCTTTGGCTCCGAGTCCCATTTTCATCAACTTTGCAATTCTTGGCAAAGATGGGAGGGAGTTTCCACTAGACTGTGATTCATTTAGTGAAATTTGATCATGGCCAGCAGGGGAGGGAAGTAGACAGACAGACTGACAGAGAGACAGTATCCTTTGAGAAGAGGAGGCAAGACTGTCAGGCCTCTGCAGAAAGAGACCTGTTCTGTCTGATAGGAATCTCGGTGGGCAATCTTATGGGGGAAGGGGTAAGGAAGTAGAAGAGCAAACTAATTACAGACATTGTGTGTGCTTGGATGCGCCTACAGACTGATTAGCTCATGTCTCCGAAGCACTTGGAGATGGAAACCAGTTAATTATCCTTATTAATTTTTCCCCTTTTGGCCTCCCAGTTATTTTTGGAGACCATTTTAAGCACAATGCACCACCCAGGTGTTGGCTGCCCCAAAACCCATTGGAATTCCCTATTTGTCTTTCCCTTTCCTTACACAAAGGACAAAACAGTCCCAATGAGAGTGATTCCTTCCTCCTGAAATAAGGACAAATAAAGAAAAGAAGAAAAAAACCAACAAACTATAACATATCCCATGCTGGCATGCCCAAATCACATCACACTTGCCTGTTTCTGTGCCTCTGGGGGGCCAAAGACAAGGGGGATGCCTGTCTCTGAACTCATCAGTGCCTTGGGATGCTGTCAGGTCAGTATCCAGGTACACAGGAAACAAAAGTATGCTTGCTCTGCAGGTTGTTGCAGAGCAATTAGGACTTAGATTTAGCTTTTTTCCAATCTTCTTGTTGTGGGTATCCACCAAAGGACACCGAGGAAAACCCTTGTGAACATCCTGAGGCCATTTCTGACAACAGAAGAATTTCAGGCTTTGGGAGTGGAATAGGCGTAGTTATTTCTTGAGGGAAACCACAGAAAAACCTAGCCTTTAATTTAATCTGCCACCTACTTCCCTTGTTCCCAGATAGAGGGCATGGCCACTGGATGACATATGAGCTGTTACCTTCTAACATCTGTGACCTTTTAGTTGCTTGGAGAACTGAGGAAGAAGCCTCAAAATTCTCAGATGTGAATGAGGATGTTTTGGAATTGAGGATTTGGGAGCAGACCATGCTTTTGTGCCCGCAGTCACTGTGCAGGCAGAGCGGTGGCAGCACCCAGCAGCCTGCGCCCCAGGAGATGAGGACACAGCCTGATGTACCTCTGGATCCACGTGGGAATGGTCATGCCCAGCCCCACAGCCCACAGTGCTCCCCGCTGGCTCTCTGTGCCCAAATGCTGCCTCAGCCCTTGGCTGCTTGCTTCAGAGCATGGGGGTCATGCAGTGGTGTTGTGGAATTCAGGTCCTGCCCTCCTGGGCTTCCTGAGCAACGCTGCAAGAAGCCCCCAGGAAAAATCTTGGAAAGGTTTGGCTTTGGAGAAAGGCCTGGCCCTTTTCTTCCCCTCCTTCCAATTTCTTGTTGCCTGGGGTCCAGGCACACCCTGGACAACCAGGTGGGAAGCCACAGTCCAAGAAGTGGAGAATTAACAGGTTTTTAGCGCTATGCCAAAGCATTAAATGCTGGGAAACCAGATCATGCGCACCACGTTAAAATAAAGGGAGAGCTGAAGACTTCCAGACCATGACAGGTTTGATCCAGCTTGTTTATTTTTTGGCAGGAGGGACTGAGGCCATGGCAGGGACCGAGCATGTGTTGTATGTGCCAGAGAGAGCACATCTCCTCCAAGTCAGCTGCGTTCTGTCTGCTTGCACACGTGGCCCATCAGTCCCATTATGGTGCTGCGCTTTGCCTGGTGGGCTGAATGCAGGAGCCAGGTCCATTGCAATGTGATCTTTGAATCCTCTCTGAGGTCCCATCTTTTTCCTCCTCCTCTTCCTTTTGGGGACTTGGGGATTTGGTTGGTTTGGGGGTTGTTTTTTTAAAAATAAAGAGCACTTGAAGTTCATTTAAGGCAGAACCCCTTGATTTACTGTGCTTCGGTTTCAGAAACAAGAGACTTTAGTGGGACCACAGAAGTGCCGTAGAAGCCATATACGTTTTTGAGTATTTTTTACCTGTTACACCTCAATCTCTCTTTAAGGACACAAAGTGTGCTGTGGTACAACACCAGCACTTGTCTGGTGCTGAGAAGGACACAAATCTGCTTGGGCCACAGGTGCTCTGTCAGAGTCACGTTTTCTCAAGTAGGGAGTCAATTCATCAAGAGAGAAATCACTTTGCTGTGCTGCTTCTATAGAAAATGTGTCTGCTGAGATCTTGGAACCCAGCAGAGTCAAACCAGGATTTTCACCAAGATACAAAAAGTTGTGTTTCAGATCTACAGAACAGAACTGAATGATACTGAAGGACAGCTGTCAGTAAGGGAAAATTAGGAGCATGGCGAAGTTCCCATACTTTGAGGAGCCAAAACGGATTGTTTTGGTTTTTTTTCTGAAGTCTAGGTTTGGCTTAACTGAAAAATAGACCTATTTGTTTCTTTCTACTGCAGCATATCCTAGCCTAAAAATCTGTCATCTGCACTTTGCACACTTTTTATAAGTGAGAAATGAGGTGGTCAGATGCACACTAAATTATGAAAAAAGCACACTCACAGTCAGGTAATTTATTTGGGCCTCTCAATATCATGTTCACAGGAATTCTGAATGTCCAGGAAAGCGTCACTGACAAAACCTACGTGGACGTCTTGCACTGTAAGAAAACCACCAGATAACAAAACCTTCTGCTAAGCCCATCCAGTGATTCAGCTCAGGGTGCCTCTCTACACTGGGAAATCAGAGAGACTCAACTTCAACAGCTAGTGCCACCAAATGAGTCAAAACTTCAAGAGTAACTTTATCCCCACAGTTCTGTGAGCAAGTCTTGCATGCTTTACCAAGAGCATTCATGACAGCTTCAGAGCAGAGTGGGGCTGCTGGCTCCTAAGTGGTGTCAAAATACTGCCATGAGGCACTACTTTACTCAGCATTCAAGGGTCAAAACCAGAATCCATTGGGAAAAGCAGTTTGTGCCTATAAAAATCCCCACACTCAGACTTTCTTTGGCCACTGGAGCACCAGCAAAAACTGGAGTGCTGCTCAGGACCTTATTCAGGGCACAGGTGATGGAGAATGGTTTCCACTTCTTGCCATTTGCACTGGAAAGAGAAATGCTGAGAGGGGATGCAGACAAAGACTAGCAGCATGGCCCAGGGAAGAGAGTGCCTATCGGGAGGCAGGAGACTGTTGATTTATTTTGCCCAGTGAAATGCAGGCTGAGAATGGATATGATTGTTCTTGGTAAACACATCAGAGGGATAAGCAGCAGGGAGGGAGCAGAGCTATTTAAGCCTTGGAACAATGTTGGCACGAGAACAAGTGGGCATGCTCCAGCCAGGAATAAATTGAGACTGGAAATAAGAAGAATGGTTTAAGCCTCAGAGCTGTCAAGTTCTGGAAGAGTCTACTAATTGGGGTAGTGGGAGAATCTTAAAACTTATTAGGATTGTTTGGATCTTCATATTTGTGCGGAAGATTGCACGATGTGATTGCTGACAATAGAAGGGGCCAAGACATGGTAAAATAGGAGATCCCTTCCAGCGCTACATCCCTACTGCGAAGCACTTGGGATTGATTTGTTTCTCATGTGTCCCTGTTAAGGCAGGAGAGCTGCAGCATCCTTTGCCATCCAGCCCTGCGGGGAGATGGCTGGCAAGCCAGTTGCAAGCAAGGAGATGAGGATACTTTCTCAGATGGCTGAAGATGATATGAGGGTGGCTACAAATGAGCTGTGAGGAGAAACATGTCTCTTGTCCCAGGAGGAAGATTGCAGGCATCACACCAGGCCACAGCCCAGCAGCAGGGCAGAAACAAACAGCAGAGGGAAAGAGTTGAAAATTCCAGAGGAGAAAACCAAGTGCAGGCATTTTTTCTCATTAGGGAGCAGGGGGCTTTATGTGTCCTTTGTCTTTTCAAATGCAGCAGAGGTTGAACAATAACCAGGGAAAATTTACATAACCCATTCTGTCATTTGGAGCTGAGACAGCTCTGCAACAAGCCCTAGGATCAGCTATGCCGTTTAGGCCACGAGTCAGTCTCAGAAAAGCCATGGGTTTATGCAGTCACATACATTTTTCTCTTCTTAAGGAGCCCTTCTTTGTCTACTAACCACCCAAATCCATGGTCCTCCTTGTTAGAGCCCACTGCTCCTTTCAGCATCTCCCAATGGAAACTGGAAGTTTCCGCAGTGCTGGAAGCCTGTGGCAAACTTTGACGATCTGACATCGTCCACCCCACACAGGATCTGACGTAGGGAGTGAGGTGGCTCCTGACCTGTGAGAGGTCCCAGAATGCAGGAGCTCCACAGCAAGAAGTGACAGCTCTGGGAGCTACAGGCAAGGAGGAATCACCTAGCAAGTAGCTGCCTCAGGCTTGAAATCACTTGCGTGTGCTCAGCATGAACGAGAAAACTTGCTGGCCAAAAGAATCACCGTGCAGGGCAGAGGGGTAAGACTGGGGTGCCCTGGGCAAGACTGAGAGATATGTCTTCTCTTGCACTTGGGATGCTTTACCTCTCAGCCCTGTTGTGTTTCCCCAGGACTATGTCTCCAAGCTCTCTGTGGGCTTACATGTGTTAAACCCAGCGGTCTTACATGTGGCAGCTCAGGAGAGAGGGTGCTGACAAACTGTTCAGCAAAGTAATTCCTCTTAGCCTCCAAAGCCAGCGGCACCTGGGCACAATGGGAATGCCACGGGTCTCAGCTGCTCCTATGAAACCACTCAGCTTCCCTCTGCGGGTAACCCAACCCAGTTTAAATCTTGGCCTCCCTTAGCTGCAGCCAAGCAGACGGAGAGCCTCATGCTCAGGAAACAGCACCTTTCTCATCCTTGGGGACTCCACCTGAGACAGCGGGGGAATGAAAATCTGAGCAATATTTCAGTGGGTGTGTAAGAAAGAATAAATGTTACAGCAGCTGGTTAATGCATACCCTTCCACATGAGCATGATAAGATTGAGTTCTAAATTCCCTTTCTTTAGTTCACTGCACGCACACATGCAAATTCCCTCCCTTCTCCTTAGGAAACTGAAAGAAAGGAAAAGCAATAATAAAATATTTCAGATGAGAGAGAAAGAATTCTCCATGATTGAGAACATTTAATGGGAACCAGCTGCCTGAGCAAGACCAAAGGCTGATCCTGCTGGGGGTTTGTTGACAGTGTCACTTTCCATAGGTACCTGCTGAGGAAAAGGGAGGGATGCTCAGGAGACAGTGCAGAGGAGCAGGAAGGTGAAAGAATGTGCTGCATAGTGTTTTACCTCCACGCAACCCTGTCTCCCCCTTTCCTTTTTTTCACGAGACTCTCCAAGCCCTTGGAGAAGAGCCATGACAGGACAAAACAAGAAAGCATGAGTGAGTGTGTGCAAGCATGTGGGTGGCTGTATCTGAGCAAAAGAGGGTGGGTGGAAGAAAGGAAAGAGGAGCCCAAAAGTTCAGTGCATGAAACAAAAGCCAAGGCTGTCTCTCTGCTCCCCTTCCTGTTCTTCCTTGCAACCAGACAGTTGCAATTAAGATGTAACTGATACACCGAGAGCTGGTCCCTTGTGCTGCTGGTGCTCCCTCACCTCCTCTGCGCCTGTCTGCACATGGTGGCAGCAGTGCCAGGCATGAACCCAGATGTGCAGAGCTACTGTGTGGCTACCAAACCCAGCCAGAGCAGCCAAACCTTGCCAGAGCAACCCACAGGACAAGGAATTTTAGTGGTGTGAAATGTGTGCTGCTTCCAAGTTCCCCTTTCTCCTGTGGGGAATGACTCTCTGCATGGACCTGCCCATGCTGCCGCCTATGTGTTCATGAGGTGGTGGGACCTGACTCATGTCCTGCTCTGTCTGTGGCCCCAAACCCTCTGGAAAGAACCCTTACTCCTGCAGAACCTGGTGCACCACTTGCAATGGGCCCAGGGCCCTGATCTTGACCCGAGCCCATCATTCAGGGTCCCACATTTTTAAAAGATGCACTTAGCCCTATCCCTGTACGCAGAGATACTCACTCCCTGTTCAAAGCTACATAGATCAGCATCAGGAAAGCTTGTCAGCTTGGCCCCTGAACAATGACACTGACAGTGTAGATCAGGGCTTCAAGTGTACATTTGCACACTGAAAAACATAACATGAATTAGGTGGTGTACTCTGAGGAAAATACTGGTATGGAAAGAGTTGGGCCACCTAGCAATTCTTCACATGAAAGTCATCCTTCAGCTAGAAGAGGTAGGTCCTGTTGGCAATGTTTTTGCCCAGCTTTTCCAGGTCTCTATACTCTGTTTTCCGTGATTTCTGTTCACAGCCTTCAATGGAATTGTACCTTTTAAGAGTTTCCTCAAAAGCTATGAACCAGAATACCCCCTTCCCCCGAATCAGGAGTTAAGACCATCATGATGCATCGTGCACTTCACTCTACATACTTTAATCAAGTAGGTTTGTGCCAACTTTAGAGCTCTAAGGATTTATGCTTTCCCACCACAGGAGAAAGTCCCAGTCTCGGGTATTTTACTGGTTCAAACAGGCAAGAACACTTGGGGAAAATGCCAATGGAGTCACCTCATGTACCATATGTTCTGCTCTCTGAACACCTGAGATGCCAGGGTTTAACGAGACAGCAGACACAGACCCTGCTCCACTCCAGGAAGGCTCCGGCACCTGGAGTTTTGTCAGTGTGATGGTAGGGGAGGTAATGCAAACCCCATCATAGCTGACACTTTGACACACACTGTAAGATCTCAGCACAGCCTTAGCTGCAGCTGCAGGCTGGCGACAGCACTACCTGTTGCAGAGATCTGAGGAGGAGACATCATAACAGCCTGGGGCTGAGAAAAGGGAATGTGCTAGCAAGCTCTGGCATGGATCTGATTTTCCATTCAATAATCCCATGGTAACTCAAGAAGATGGTAAATTGCAACTGCAACAGCTCACTAGCCTAACATTTCCTCATGGTGCTCCTGAGGTGTGGAAAGATCTCTGCAGAGTGAGGCCCGTGAAGGGGGGAAGTGTGCAGCAAAAGCTTTGGAAAATTGCCCTGCAGCCTCCTTCGCCATTACCCTTCCTCTCAGCAGTGTGCAACCCCCTTCTTTCGGTTCAGCGTGCTCGTGCGTGTGGGGGCCCACAGCCACAGGGGCAGGAGCTGCTCCTTCTCCACCCATAACTTCGTCTGCCGCTTTTCTTTCCAAAGGAAGCTGCAATTAAACGCCAGGCTCCAGTGCAAGGAGAGCTTCTGGGCTCGGCTGTCCCTCCCCACGGGCAATGCAGCCTGAGCGCCAGGCTCTTGCCACGGAGCCCCTGCTGCTCCCTAGGACTGAGTGGGACCACTGCCAGTTTACATTAGCAGCCGAGTGACCATCTGGTACAAAGGCAAAATATGGTTATTATGTTTAGGTGCACGCAGTCTTTGATGTAGTGCCCAAAGGTAACAATAAAGTATTATTAAGTTTTTTCAATTATGTGGATCGTGACAATACTATGACAAGACTGTTGGAAACAACCTTCAAAATGAGGTGTGGGAGGCTAGCAACACCCAGCCACATGTTGCTTCTTAATCCTAGCCCCACTGACATTCATGAAACTTCAGCTGGTGTAAGGGATACGTGCCACAGCTGCTGAGGATGCGGGTTCCTACCCCAGGGCAGCCTCAGCAAGGGGCTTTTAGAAGAATTCAGGAGATGAGGACCCTGCCCTTAGCAAGCCCACGTTGCTGCCCCACACATCGGCCTCAAGCAAGTCTTGCCTCCCCCTCACACCTCAGTTTCCCCCTCCTGGAGGCAGACATGGATCGGTTCCTCTCATATGCTGCCGAGCATCCTCCCTCTCTCTGCTTCCTCCCTTATCTCCCTCCCTTTTTAATCGGGATTTGTATGTGGGTTTCCAGGCTTCCTGGCTGTCCCGTCTCCTCTTTCTCCTGCACTGCTTTGATGTTAATTGTCTCCAGGGCTGGAGCGCTCCTTGGCTGATTAAGTCCAAGAGTCCTCCCTGGTTTTGTTGACCCATGAATGGGGGCCTCTTCAGTGCTCAGTGGAGTGCGGGCTCATTGCCCCTCCTCCTCCCCCCCATTCGGTTTGATGGATTAATCGTGCTGTGTAAAGGAAAGTGGGGTGGGAGGGGAAACTGAAGCAGCGGGAAAGGGGGGGAAGGAGGACGGGAGAAAGGGAGCAAGAAAGAGAAGGACCTTCGGCAAATGCTCCACTGCCCTTGCTTAAAATAACACCGTTTATTTAAGCAGGTCAGGCACACAATGGCTTGAGAGGGGCTGCTACTCAGATCATGGGACCCTGCGTATGCTGAGTAAGAGGCTGTAGAGGGTGTTAGCCAAACTCTGAAAGCTAGTCCTGTTCCTACCCGATGTCTCCTTCTCCCCCCAACACACACACACACGTACTTGCACCTCCTCTTTTCCTTCTCCCTCCCCTTCAGACACCGGAGTCCTTTGCCTTTTTGGCAGTGGCACGGCTCAGAGCCAGGAATGGAGGGGCTCTGAGAGAAAAAGGGGGCTCCAGCCACTGCCGTGGACCTGCTATCCTGGCATGCAGCCAGGAGAGGAGAGGCTGCTGGCCCTATGGAGTGGGCTTCCCACAAGAGTCTGTGGTGAAACAGATGCCAGCATTTCAGACTTGTCCCTCAGCCCCAGCTGCCACTGCTGCCTTGCTGAGGGCCTAACTGCTCCTGCTGAGGCACAGGGTATCTGCAAAGCTTTTGGCAGAAAAATGTGCCTCCTGCTCCTTTTTCAAGGACACAATTGGTTTCATTCAGAGGTGAGATTTGAGTAGCTGGGGCAAAAATAGCAGTATCAGTGTCAGCTGGCTGAGTGGTCTGCCAGCTGTGTTAGGCTTGGTTTTTGCTCCATCAGGGATATAGTATACCTCTCCGTTATCCAGTTGCTGGGCTGCCCACAACACGGCCTTGCTCATGGTCTGCAGCATCCCTTGGTGTAGCATTCCTTTGCCTCTTCATTCTGTCCCATCTAGGGATGTCTTTGTCCCTTCTCACCAGGGATGGCCAAACCAGGTGTCAGGAGGCAAGGGGGAACCCCACAAGTGTCGTGGCCCAGGCTGTCTGCACTGTCACTTGCAAGCTGCTCTGATCTCCAAGCCTGGCCAATGCCAGCATCCTCCTTCCCCTGAGCAAGGTGACCCAGTCCTAAACACATGTACGAGAAATCCCAGACTGCAGTGGATGCCTCTCCCTTCCCCACCTCCCCCTGCTCCAACCTCCCATGCTGCTCCCATCCATAACAAATGCAGAGTCAGGCTCAGGAAATGAAAAGACTCTTCCCAAGAGGGACCGGTGCAATTTTCCAGCCTCTGTCTGCACTGCCGCTTCCCCTTCTCCATCCCCCCCGCCCCAGTTTTCCCTGGCTGATGGCAGCAAAGGGCCGTTGGTGTTGGCAGGGTGCTGCCGGCTGCCTGGCAAGCTCTCCCAGACAGCCTGCCAGGCTTTTCAGGGCTCATTCTCACTTTCCAGAGGCTGGAAGTGCAGAGCAGGAGACAGGCTGCCTTGGCAGCCTCACTGTTTCCAAACATTGAAAGGCAGAGAGAGAAAAGTCTGCTTCTCCCGGCTCACCAAAGCCACCACCACCATGGATGCTGGCCAAGCCCTCCTAAAAATAATTGCGGTGCTACCGGACACACGTGCTTCTCGGGGACAAAGCAGGACAATGCACCCCAGGGCAGCAGGGATGGAGCAGAGCAGGACGGAAGGAGAACCTGGGGCTTTTTCCTCCATGCCCCCTCTCACCAAATAAAGCTGCCTGTGTTGTCCCAGCAGTGCTAGTCAATAGCTACCAGGGGCATCTCTCTCAGTTTGTTTTCACAAGAGGGTTCCAACCAGTCCAGCTCAGAATAGTTGCAAATTGTCTTTTCCCAGCTGGGAACGCCTCGCTTCCCATTGTGCTCACACTTGGAAAGGCAGCGTGGCTGGCATTGTGGTATAGGTGACCCTACAGCCCAGGGCTGCATTTGCCTGAAGGTAAGATCTCCCTCACTTCCAGCTCCACGTCCAGGACGTGTGAAATCTGCTGGGATCGTCGCCTCTCACTCCAGCAGCTGTGATCACAAGTGGAGCACCCAGATGTGACTGCAGCACATAATTAACAAGTGGACTAAGGAGAAAATGAAAAGCGTGTGACGGGCTCAAGCGCGACTCTGGCCTCTTGGGAATGTGCCTTGCTAGCCGTGCTGCCCAGCTTCAACACGGGGTAGGTGCTCTACATCCATCAGCTCCTGGATAACCACAGATTACCCAGGGATGTAAGCAGATGCCTCCAGATAGGCGCGTGGCACACCAGGTCCTTCCCACACTCCCACGTCCACTACTTTCCGTACAGACATCGAGTCTGCCTTTGGAAGCAGCTCCAGGGCTCCCCTCCAAGTGCAATCCAGATGTGCTTGGTGTAATGCAGATATCCTCTGCTTGTAAAGATACCTGCCATGTGTTTCTGCTTGAAACAGGAGAAGTGAGAGGAGATGTAAAACCAGATGTGTGATCCGGGGCACTCTCTTCCTTCCTGCTGTGGCCAAGACATGTCCTGGCCCCAACTGGAAGGTCAGCACAGACAAAACATCCAAGTTCCCCTCTTGGCAGGAGGGCAAGGGTAACTGGAAAAGCAAAGCTGTATTTTACCAGCAGGAAAAGGCAAAGTCCTGAATGTTTCCATGGGCTGGATGAGGCTCCACCAGCCCAGGCCGTCCATGAAGGTGTAACACACCTTCTCCCCAGCCCGTGCACTCACTAAATGTTTCTTGGTGGGGGAAAGCTGACCACAGCCAAAGGCTGACCAACAGTCTTTGCTAAGTCTGACATACTCTGGGACACCTCACTTCCATAAAAATAGGGAAGAACTAAGCAGGAGGCTGGGTGTTTCTTATCTCTGCAGACAAGGCTCCTTTCCTTTAAGTCAAAATAATTCAGCAAAATTGAGGTCAATTTGCTAAATGTTTCAGATGACCCAAAGTTTTGGGGTTAGGCACAGAAGATTCTACCCCAAGAAAACAGTTTCAGCTGAAACAATTTTCCTTTTTCTAAATCTAGGGAGTTTGGACTTTTTTTTTTTCTTTCTTGTGGGAGGAAGAGAAGAGTGTTTAAAGAGGGTTTGGCACAGTGAATCTCAGTCCCAGCAGATACATACTTGTTTGTCTATTAACAATCAGGACAATTCAAACCCATCAGCAGATGTAACTGAGTTAAGACATGAACATGAATTTAGAAAACAATATGAACCACCATTTGTAAGAAAGGCTTGGGGGCGAAATCCAAGTAATTGATATCATAAATCCCTCAAGACATTATTATGGGGTATTTGTCACTTCAGAAAAATTCAGGATCCCTTGCTTACATGCCTGCACCTATTTTTGAGGCATAACTTTGGACATTCATGCTTCAAATGTCAATGTGTAAGCTAAGGCAGACGTTATGTGGCATTTCTTCTCCTTACAAGGTATTTCAAAGAGTATTTGCCAGATCTCTGAGAAACTGCTAAGTGCTGAAGCTGCAGTGAATGATGTTTTAATTTGGTCTGACGGCTTGAAAGAACATCTTGAAAGACTTAGACAAGTCTTAAAGAGAGTATGAGAAAGAGACTTAAAACCGAGCTATAAAAAAAGCCCTATATCTGATGTAATAAGTTATTTAAATGAGGCATAAATTGAGCAAAGATGGTGCAACTTGTAACGTACATAAAATGTTGAAATGTTTCGCTCTGCAAAACAGAGTGGATTTGTGACAATTTATGGAGATGATAAGCTGGTTTTGACGAAATTAATTCCAAATGCTCAGGGAGGGTCTGATTTTGCAAGGTGGCGAGCATTTATTTTTTCCCTCTCATCCAGAACAACACTTAAACACACGCTTGGTCGTGCAGACTTGGCTTGTTTGCTTCTGGGCTGGGATGCTACACAACACAACACAACACAACACAACACAACACAACACAACACAACACAACACAACACAACACTCAGGAAAGGTCATGTCTTGATGCTGTAACGGGGACCCAAGGAGTCTGTCAGGGAGCCTTCATTTCACTCACCCCCCATCCCTGCTCCACGGGTATAAAACAGGCACAGGTTTCTTTTTTGTTTGTTTGGTTGTTTTTTTTTTTCCCAAGCAGCTTTGGAAATCAGAAATCAAACATCTGCTGGTGAGGAGGTTTGCTGGGATGCCGTTCCAGAGGGGATCAGCAGCAGGATGCAGAGCGGAGGTGGTCAAGTCGCAACGGGGCCGTCACAGCGGGGAGGGTGGCGTGGCTGGAGGGGGCACCTCGCACACGTGGGGCGCAGCCGGGCTGGCCGCTGGGTGAGCGTGCCCAGCCTCGGCATCTGAGAGGGAAAGGGAATTGGGAAAGCCGGGCTGAGACCAGGCTTCCGCCGCTGCCCTCCCCGAGGCAAACCATCGCAGCCTCCCTCGCGCTGACGAATGCCAAATATAGGCCACATAACACATGGAGTGTCCCACTGCCACTGCTGCCACCTCCTCCTCCCCAGCTCAGGCTGGGATGGCTCATGCCCTGTCAGAGTCCCGAGAGGTTACTTTTCACATAAAATCAAGTACACATACGTATGATTGCTAGAAAGAAAAACGGCTTTCAAGAATGAGCCTGCAGAAAAGCGGAAGAGCACCCCGAACAAATCCTCATTTCTTATAGCATTACTTCTAGTGCAGGCACGCACAAGGGCAAGAGAGTGTTTAGGAGGAGACAAGGTCTCCCTAACAGGAGGGACTTCTCCCTCGACCCAGGTTTTTCTGAGCTTGTTTTCCTCCAAGCAGCACATCACAAAGCCATCTTCTCCCTCTTCCCCTCCTCCCTGGCCCAGGTTGTAAAATAACGAGTTTCTTGTTATTCTTGTTATTGCTGAATGGCAGAGGTCTGGAGCCCTGTGAAGGGAAGGGGGCAGCCTAATTAGGGAAACGAGAGCCATCCTTAATGAGCACTCCTGACTAGGTGGGGATTTAAAGAAAAAGGAGGGGGTAGGGGGAAGAGAGGTCAATTCATACAGCTTTCTCTCCCCTACCCCCAGCTCCCACCCCTGCCCTCCCCTCTTCCCTGTAAACCTACCGCAGTTTGGGGTCTGAATGTGGGGGCTTCTCTATATCATTATTGGTTCTTAAACTATATTTTCCTGGTTTGCCTGACTTCATAGGGGGTTGATTTCATTTCACCTCCTTTGCTAATTTTCTCCTGTGAAGGTATGTCAAGCGTTTGACTCTTCCCATCCCTGGACCTTATGGTGCATTTGGGGTGCTCTGGGGTCCCTTCTGGTTGATATCTCATCAACAGGGTGGTGCCTGAGCAGTAGTGACAGCCAGTTGTACCAAAACCTTCCAGCAATCCCCAGAATGGTCTGCTGGGGGTGCAAAACCTGCTACATCCGTGCATTGAATTGCTCCACAGATCACCAATGTGGCTCCACTTGTGGTTCTTCTGGACAGTGCAGACAGAATTGATGCCCCCACCTATATAAGTGAAAACTGGGCTGTACTACAATGTGTGGGCGCAGGAGATGCAGCTTTGCAGCTAGATCTGTCACGAGTGGGTGTCTTTGTTACTAGGAACCATATGCCACCAGGGCAGACAGCACAGCCTGGCCATCAACACTTGAGATGTCCCAGGTGTAGTTCTGGTACCCTGTAATTCAGCATTAGCTGCCTGCTACATTCTCCCTTAGTAGGAAGAAGCCTCTTGAGTTCCCCTGAGTTCATCCCTTCCTATATGTACATTGGCAGGAGCTGAAAGCCCCGTGTGTGGAAATTCGATTGCAGAAACTTTCTCATTCCACACCCAGCTTCTTGGATTTCTCTCCTGTTCTGCTTTCCCTTGCTCCGCCGGAGCCGTACCCAAACGCCCCCGCTCTCCGTGAGGCGTCAGCTCTGGAGCCCTCTGTGCCGCGGAGCGGCGTCTCCTCCGTCTGTCCAAGGGTCACAGCAGATAGGGCAGGTTGCCAGGCACACCCCATCTCAGTGGACGGCCAGGGGTGTCTCCCAGGGCCTGATGCTCAGAGGGGCCCTGGCAGAGGCTGGGAGCACACAGAGATGACTGGGTTTCTCTTTGCCAGCCTTGTCCTCCTGAACGTGCCCCGAGTCGGTGTTAGGCTGTCACCTCCAGCAGCTCCTGTGATGTTATTTGCAAAGATCTGTCAGAATCCATGCCCAGTTAAATCATCACACGCTGAAATGCTTAAACAGGCTTCCAAGGAGCAAGCTTGCAGCCAGAAGCGTGGGAGGGACGTAGTCTGACAGAAAGGAAATAAGCAGGGAACATTTTACCCATAAAAGCACTTTGCTTTCTCTTTGCTTCATAAATCAGCTTTCTCTGATCTCATCCAAAAAAAGGCAGTTAATTCCCCACTTCTCCCTGCCTGGGAGATGTATTCTTTTCTGTATTTGGATCTTGCCTCAGAGAAATTAAGAGACCTAATTGTTTCCACTGCTCCTTCCAAAATCAGGGAACAAAATAACATCAGAACTAGGGCCCTGGGCCACATCTCCCAAGGTGCCAGGCTCTTTCCTTTGGGAGGCAGCGCTCTCCCCACCTGCAAGAGCCAGGTCTCCCGCGGGGGTCCCTGAACCTGGGGACATTCCTGTCAGCACCCAGCACCCAGCACTGAAACCTCTGGCCTAAGCATCATTGCCAAAGGCCAGGTAGAGCCAGATGAGGGGTGAGCCCCCCACTCTTTTTGGGAACAAGTCACTAATGGGGTATTCTTGCTGCCTGCGGTGGAACAGGTCAGGCGGATAATTATTCACCAGCAGGAGTAAAAGATTTAATCAGCCAGTAGTGCATGGCCCCGGAGTAAAGACCTGTGAGCAGCCGTGCAGATTCCCTTCGTGTACTGAGCACACTGCATTCCTCCAAGCCTACCAGAAATGTGGCTTTTTATCAGATCCATTTCTCTTCTCTGTTTATAGCTTGAGGATGCCAGAGCCTCTCTGGACTATAGTTTGAACTAATTTAGCATTTTTTGTGGGTGAATTCCTTGGATTACCAAGAAAGTCTGGCATAAGGACCAGTTCCTTTCTATTCCTGCCCTGACAGGCAGGCTCGCTGGTACTCTCTCCTAGCAGAAATGACCACACGTCTCCAAAGGAGATGGCCTTGACTTTACGGCTGCTTCTGATGAACAAATAAGAACAGAAAAAATAGAGAAAATTTGACTTCCATTGCTGGGTGCAGAGGTTGTGCTCAGCTTGCTCTCCTGTTATTCTATTGATTCATGCTTTCTCTGCCTTGCCAGAGGCACTTACCCTATGAGGCATTTCTTGGTTATTCTATAGGAAAGGAAAAAAAATTCAAAGAAAATGTGGGGAGAGAGGGGACAGGGGCATTTCTGAAGCAGTGGTGTTTCACAGGGATGCTGTAAAAACCAATGGCATTAGATGAGCACCACCAAACAAGTGGTTTGAATTACAAGGCTGAATTACAAGCTGAAGGAAATGTGCATCTGGAAGGTCTTGAAATAAAAGCATCCCTTCCTCAAGCTGGTCCCCAACAGCTGTCTAACTGGAGTCTGCCTCTTTACATTTCATCCATCTTAAGTCAAATACACTCAACTGGTGCCAAATTATGGCAGGGGACAGCTTGCCCCTAAGTGTCCAAAAGCATGCAGCTGTCCCCCAGGAGGTCTGACATCAACACTGACATGGAGAAAATGTTCCCCTGGCACCCTCATGGCCCTGTCATGGTGCTCAGATGTCAGGACACGTTCCTGCAGTGGTGGCATGCACAGATCTACCTCCTCTGGTGTTTTGCCGAGTCCTCCAGCATGGAGCTGTGGTTACTGTCGGTATGAGAGAGACCCATTAACAATGCATCACCCAGGGCCTTTGTGCAGTGTTTTTCTAACAGGAGAAAGTTTGCACAGCTTGTGGGGAGTGATTTTAATAGAATATTAAACCACTGTTGCTTCTTCATCCCAATATACAGTTGCCAGTTCTCTCGCCCTTTGGCTCCCTACCCTTTCTGGGCTCTGGCAACACCTGTGAAAGTACAGAAAACCTCTGCTACAATCTAGCCCCTTTCTGTCCATTATAATGAAAAAGAAGCAGGATGAGTGCGATGTTCACTTTAAGGGAGTTTTATGATTGCCTCTGAACCTCCCTGAGACTGAACTGGCACACTGTGCTTTAGAAACACAGTGATGGACAGTGGATTGTTGGCAGGAGCTCGACATCCGCTCTGGCCCGAGAGCCCCAGGTTTGCCTGGCTCTGCTCACAGGAGGCACAGCACTGTGTGGGAACCACTCCCCCGTCTGCAAACCAAGCAGATGCAGAGCTCAGAGATCACCCCACTGCACCCAGAGATATGCCAGCACATTGATTTTGCTGGACTTAGGACAAAGAACATGGAACTGGCTCTCTAATGCTCTGACGGCACTGTAACTCCTGGGCTAGGGGCCTCAAGCCTAGCCTCACAGGGCTATAAATGACCAGGCTATAATTGACCACCACATTCATCATTAAATCTGCATTCACAGACCACCAGGTCAGAGAAATCATTTCTTAAATGTATGTCCATGGTTCATGTTCTGGGGTGGAGCACTTGCTGGCNAAAAAAAAAGAGAACCAACGTCTTAAAGGCTCATTTTCTCCCCAGCGTAGAATGAACCCAAAGAGCCAAACCTCAGCGTTTTTCACAAAGTGTAAGCCAGTACACTTTTTTGCAGCCAGCTGAGAAGTGCAAGGAGCTCAAGCTGGGTGTGTGGATGGCTGTGTGGAGGCAGGTGAAGGCACAGGGAGAGTCTGCACATGCACAGCAGGTGCACAGAAGTGCGAAGAGAGGGAAGGCATGGATGTTATAGCATTGGGTATATGACACGCACATACGTGTAAGGGTACACATGTGCACGCACACACACGCACGCACACATTTATAGATGCATATTCATCTTTGTGAATATCTGCCCAAGAGGACCCTGGGTGTGCAGGTCTGCAGAATTGGGTATGCAGAAATGCTCCCTGGCTCCTCTCTCAGTTTCAAGACTTGGCAGGAGAATGGGGACAGTCACAGAAAAGCCTCATTTTCTGTGCTGTGTTTGTCTACGGGACTGGGCTGTAGGCTGCTTCTGAGCCTCCCTCTTGTACCTGCTCTCAGAGCCTGTTTTGCTTTCTAAGTCTGCTCATATTTGAGCACTCTTCCTCTCCCTCTTTCTGGCTCCCTTTCTGTTATTCCTTCGTCTCATGTTTCCTCCCTCTGCCACTTCTAAAATGTTTTTCTCCCTCCCTTTCATTTCTCCCTTCTGTTCCTCCTTTCTAGGTCTCTCCTCTCATTCCTCCCATGCTGGCATCCTCTCATTTCTCTGCCTCCCTCTGCTCCCCCACCCTTGCTCTCCATCCTGACTCTTTCCCTCACTCTGCTGTCTCACATGCTTTTGTTTTCCCTTCCCTCTCCCCCTCTGCTCGGCCTCTCTCCCCTCTTCTCTCCTTCCCGCTTCCTCACTCCCTTCTCTCTCTGAAATAAGCTTCCCCGTGTGAAGCCCCTGGCTACCTTCCAGCCTCTGGTGAGATGAAGGAGTCCCTGGCATACGCTCAGCTCTGTGCTCCATAGGGCATTGTAACCACTGGTACCAAGGCTATAAAATCTTTAGTGTCTCTAGGAAAGATGACTGTAAATTCTTCAGAAGTCCCACCATGGGTGTAAAGATTCCCCCCCACACCTCTCCCCTCCTTCCCCGGGTCTCTGTGAAAGGAGCTGTGTAGGAAAGCGAGGGGCTCGCTCCTCCCCTTTGCTAAAGCTCCAGCTCTGATCAAGATTTCAGCAGAGCATGGCTCTCCCCATTGACTTCAAGAGGAGATTTCAGTACCCTGCAGAGCAGAAAAGCAGTTCTGCTGCTGTTTTGGTCACTTAGGTGTTTGACTTTATAAACATAATTAAAAAATGCTAAGAAAGCACTGAAGAGAGGAAGGCCTCCCCTCTAAATGTTGAGCAAACAGAAACACACGAAGCATTGTTCAGCCCTGAAAGATGAACCAGCCTCAGGCCAGCAAGGGAGTGTGGAGAAAGCAGGCAGAGCATTAAAAAAAGGTTAATTCTCACATATTACAGATTTGCTGGAAGATCCCAAAGGGTGTTTGTTTTTTTATAAAGCTGCTTTCAACCTGATGAACGCCAAGCAGATCTTCTCAGGGATATTGAGCAGGGAATTTACACAAGGCTTAGCAGAGGCAGCACAGATTCCAGCTTTTGGCCCCGGGGACCTGTGTTTAGCAAGAGTCAGACCTGGTTACTGTCAGGCTGGTGGATGGATGGGACTTGGATGTACAGAAGGCCATCATGACACTTTTTTATCTAATGCATGGATTTCCTGGTACTTGTCACAGGAAGAGGGAGCACAGGGTTGCCATGTGAAGAGCCATATGGCAAAAGCTTTTTGGTACTCCCACACCACACACAAAACATGCAATACGTTCCCATCCCGTGCTCCCAGACACCGCCAGCCCCAGAGCAGGCCATCCCCCTGGCACGGCCATAAGGAGAAGGTGCAGCACAGACAGCATGCTGGACACGGAGAACCTACAAGGTGCAACAGCCTCAGCAGAAAAGAGCCTGACTTGTCTGATAATTCTCATTTTCAGTGTGAGACTTGACAGGCTTGCAAACACAGATGGAAGGCCCATCCTTCCAAATGGGTTGTACTTCGGCATGTGGCAGGGGTGGTAAATTCCCTAAGGCTTCCAGATTGGTGCTGGAGTTAACAATCCTATGTTCACCTTCTCTAGACTATGAGCCAAGTTCATTTCAAAAAATACAGGATGAGGAATTCAGGGCATTCATATTCTTATCAATTACTGCCCGTAGTGTGTATCATGAAGGGGAAGCACTGAGGGGAAATGGGGTGGCAGGATGGTGCGTGTAGGAGTGTCCGTGACTGCAGCAGAGGCAGAGGGGGCAGAGTGGGCCGTGGGAAGGGGCTTTGACAAAATTGCGTCTGCGAAAGCTAGCGGAGAATTTTGCAGCTGAGGGGTGCCGTGAAGTTGGCAGAGCCTTGTGGAAGACCATCCAAGCACCTGGCTCTTTGGTTGCTGTTCGAATAGCGGATTTGCCCAAACGGAGGAAAGCATTGAGTGGAAGTTGCATGGCTCTTTTGTTCTGCTTCTCCCTTTTGCTTCCCTTTGCCAAGACCTGCTCCCCACACTTCCTGCTGAAGAACTGCAAAGCCGTTTCCCACCTCCCCACTTAACTGCAGACAGCTACAGTCAGCTCCTTTCATCTTCCTTTGCAGCCTCCTCCTCCTCCCGGGGTGCTTTAAGCATAGCCAAGCTTCCTCTCCAGTTATTGCTACCTCCACAGCCTCTTCTGAGCTTTTGGTGTTTCTGACCTATTGTTTCCTTGGCATTGTGGGGATCAGCTCCACTGGTCATCTCCGGCACTCCACTAATGTGCCAGTGCCTCCAGCCCTGCCACATCCTGATGGGCTTAGCCCACTGTACAGCAGAGGGCATGGACAAGCCCCACATGTTCAGCTCTGGTGGTCTGCTGTCTGGGTCCTGGTAAGCTCCATAACAAAAGCACAGACAATAGGACCTAGGTTTCATTCCCAGTTATGCCACTTTTAAAAGTAGGATGCTTTGGATTGAGCCACACCTTTATCTGTGCCTCAGTTTCCCCAGGCAGAAAATAGGGTTACATAATCTGACTGGTTTTGGGTATCTACTGATGCATGTCTGATGACCTCCTTCTCTAGATGAGCCATCTAGCAGTTTGAAACTGAGATGTCCTGGTCTGAAAAAGCCTATATGTGACAAGCCAAAACAAAGAGGGAAAGGCGTGTACCTGGGTGTTAATACCAATTGTCTTTCCCAGGGGGTGTCATGAAGTGGTGTTCCCCACCCATTCCATCAGTGTGATGTGTGGGAAGGGGCAACACCAGACACAAACCTCCAGCAGCTGATGTGGTGGACACGCCAGCCAGTCTGAGGCCTGGAGTGGTTGGTGAGACCATGCAAAAAGCCAGGACGACCATCCCTTGTGTGGGGGAACTCATGGCATCAGCTAACCAGTGAGACAAAGGGAGCTGGCCAGGGAGGAGGGAAGGGGTCATGGGGCCAGGACAGGAGTGGAGTGATAGCCCTGGGGTACCACGTGGGGTGACAGCCTCCAGGCTGGGTGCAGTCCCATGAGAGGGTTGGGGTGGGGGGGGGCTGTGTGTGGAAATTGAGAGAACTCCTTCTGTGGTGCACTGCCAGCTCTGCCCCACTGTTTAGCCCAGGATGCGTGCTGACCTGGGTGATTTCCACTGGGTGATTTAGGTTTTCCACCTAAGGGGGTGGAAAAGAGGGGCTGCAGGTTACAGCCTTGTTCACTCTCCAGCAAATCCATCCTTTGGGTTTTCTCCATACAGCCCCCGCTTGCCAGATATTTCAGCCATGCAGCCCTTGGAGAGAAGGTGCAGGAGGAGGAGGGAGGATTCAGGTGGCAGCATTTGTTCTGTGTCCTCCCAGTGGCCCTGAAACCCTCCAAACCTCATTTTTCAATAGGCCACCAAAACAACCACTAGATGTTTAATGACTTTCGATCTCTCCTGCCCCAGACTGGCTTTGAAACAGTGACTCAGATGCCAAAGTCCCAGTAGCGAAGTGGCTTTTTAATGACACAACTCGAGCTCGAATTCCAGGCACAGGGGAGGCTTTGACACTGCTGTTTGTTTTCTTATTGGAGAAGTTCAAGAGAAGCTCAAGGCTTAAAAGCAAACCCTTGAAAGCAAAGCATTCCTAATCACATAAAAGTGTCTGCGCAGGCCAGGGCTGAAGAGGGGGCTTGTGACTTTAATCTTTGCATATCCCTTTCTTTCTTCAAGCATCTCTCCCTCTCACAGAGGGGACACACACACGCACACACAAAACTCTCCTCAACGCCAATAGTATAATGCTCCAGGAGAGGAAAGAGGAGGAAGAGGAGGAGGAGGAAGCCAGCCCGCCTGCCTGCCCCCATGCTGAGCCTGAGCAGACTTTGTGAGAAAGCTTCTCTCCATCTGCAGCCCAGCCCGGTGGGAGTCAATTAATTCTGAATAACCTAAACCGACAGAGGTATTTGCATTCACAACCTGACTGATGACCGTATAAAATTGATTTATGAATTGAAGTACTTTCCCTCCCCTTATCCCCAATTCAAGCCATAATTGATTATACGTGCTGCAGCGAAATTAAAGAAAGGAAAATTAAAAAAAAAGAAAAGAAAAAAGGGAGGCTCCACAGACGCTGCTCTATATTCTCAAGGTTTCCTGGGATTAGCCGATCTATTCATCACTTATTTTTTTTATTTAAAAAGTTGCTTCCTTTACCCTCTTCACCAACTTCTCCCCCCACCCCCTCCCCTTCATCCCTGCCCCTCACCACCACCTCTCAGCCCAGGCAGCAACACAGTGGGTCGTACCTCAGGAGAGATGGTGGGAGGCACAGAACCCCCTGAGCAACATTCCCACAGTGTGACAGTGGAGCAAGAAGACTTTAAGCCTGACAGCCTTCCAGGGCAGAGCAGACCCTTCCGAAAGGAGAAGGAGCCTAAACTGGAGATCCTCAACCCAACACTGTCCGATGGCCTGGCCTAATTTGCTGCCTTGTAACTGCTCTGCACTGTAGACCTCTATGGGGTGGGGAATTCCCTTGGCCCTTCCAACCAGTCACCTCTTATTAAAGAGATGCTTTCTTATACTCATGCAATGCCCTCCATGACCTAGGGAGAAGTGCCGTATGAAAGCAGGTGCTATTGGGCAAAATCCACTTGCCCAATGTCAATAGGAAGCACAAGAAATCTTGTTGGAAGCAGTCGAATGATGCAACTCCACAGATTTTCTCCTGGCACTAAGCATATTGAACTGAATCCATAAGCATGAGAACTGATGACCCTTTTAATCTTTCTTCCCCTCATTATCCACCTACTCCACCCTATCTGTCATCCCATTTTCATTATATGCTCATTGTTTTTCTTCCTATTTTACATATGGGAACATAGAGAAACAGACTGGTGGTGGGAACATAGGTCACCTATTGATCCTGCTTTCTTTTTTCTTTGCTTCTTTCTAAATCCTTTTTTTCTTTTTTTATTTTATTTTTTTTTTTTAATTTCTAAGGAATGGATATGTTCTCTTATTTCCTTTCTCTTAAGTGGGAAGAGACAAACAAAAACCTGGTATAGCTCAACCCATGTATGATTTCACTAAAACTCATTTGCCTAGAGTACTCTGTAAAGCTCGCAGACCTCTTGAGCCAGTAAGTACAACATCATATCACTTTGCACAGTTGCAATGCTTATTGTTCCTTTTCCTTTAGGAAAGTATTTAAACCAAGTCTTTCAAGCATCTGGACACAGCTCAGCAATGCCATCGGCATTCCACCTCCAGTGAAGGAAGAAAGACTGTGATCTTAAGTGAGGCAAGGCAGAGATTTGGAGCTTGCCCATTCCTAGTGTCTACAGGTCTGATGGGGAGAGCTCACTTACTTCAACCTCCACAGAGTTGTCTCTCTCTATTTGGGTAAAACTGAGAAGAAGAAAAGGGCTCAGTGAAAAAACATCAAACAAGACCACTTCCCTTAACTGTTCGGGAAGGCCTTCAGCAAGGACCTTGTCCAGGGACTCTTTTGCGTGGCAGCTATGGTGCTACCATGGAGTTCAAGGAGAAACCACTCTGCTCTCTCAAGGAGAAACTACTCTAACAGGCCCCAGAAGGATGAGGCAGGGGCAGGCAGGGAGGCAGCGCTGTGCAGGGATCCAGCTGTGCCTCCTCCGCCGCAGCTGCTTGCCTGCCCCTCACGTTCCCGTCCCCCACTGCCTGACGCCTTTGTCCTGCTCTGGGGCCATTTCCCTAAAAGTTCAGTTTTGCAGGTGTCTGACCTCATTGTGCTGGGAACAAGGGAGAGGCTGGGGGAAGGGGGCTCTGTGTAATTAAAGCCAAAAGCCCTACGCAGTGCTGGAAAGCTGAACCTTAACTGGCATCTCACGTCTCTGGCGGAGGCTCTGGGCAGGACTTCGGAAAAGCTTCAGAGCAGAAAGTTTCGGAGCAGGATTCAGGAGGTACTGCCAAAAAACACAGCGGACCCAGGAGGCAGCACTCCACATCCCAGTGGTCGAACTCTGTGCAGAATAAAACCCACTTCACAGCAAATAAGGCCTTCATGCTGCAGCCTGGGACATCATTTGGGAAAAAGCTGTCTCTGCTTCAAAAATCTACAAGGCCCTGCTTCTGGAAAATGGTGCTGTGTCCACCCCACCTGTCAGCTCCGATGTGAGGTGCACAGCCAGGCTCTGCAATGCTCTGTGGCCCCCTCATAGCTGCAAGGCTTGCCAGACATTTGCTGTGCAGGGAGGATGTCTCGCACCCTGAGGTAACATAAGGAGCAAATGCGTTGTCCTGGCTCTAGGGGTGTCCTCCAAACAAACCTCCCATTTCAAAAAGCTGCAGCTCCAGGGCACAGCAAAGGGGCGCAGTATGTGGGCTGGGCTTTTTCACGAAGAATGCCTGTCCAAATTAACCTGATAATAAAGATTGTGTCTTGAGGAGGTGAGAGCCAGCAGCGCCATGAGCAGCTCAGGAACTCCTGAGCCAGCAGAGGGTGAAGGCTGCATCTACACTCATGTCATATCTGGGAGCTGCAGACCAAAATCTGTGATTCCTTCATCCTAGGCTAAGGCGCTGAGCTCTGGGATGGGGAGCCAGAAACGCAGAGTGGAGGAGGGCAGCAGCCCTGGCAGGGGAGGGCACTGCCCAGATCCCACACCTACCCGGCTCCCTCCCATCTCCACCGCAAGGAGTCTCGCAGATGTCAGCCCCGACAAAAGCAGGCAAATGGGAGGGACGTCGGCGCAGATTTACATCCAAAGGTCGCCATGTCCTGAGTGGTAAACGGGTGGACAAAGAAGTTAATCGAGGAGTCAAAAAGGGCAACCTGAAGAGGAGCGGCAGCTGGGAATGTGGAAGCAGAAATCAAGGCAATTAGTAGGGAAAAAAGAGGGAGAGCTTTGCATGCCTTTCTGATTTTTCCCCATGGAAAGAACAACGCTGTATTATCTGAAACTGAATTATTTTTACTGTCAGCTGAGAGAGGGCAATCTGTAGGCTTGAACTGATGCCTCTGCCAGCAGTCACAGTCTTTCTTCCCACACAAACCGGCGACCCCTCCGCAGACAAAACAGCTGCCTGAAATTCCAGAGCTCGAAGGGGGAGAACAGTGCCATCCATCCCTGCTCTCACCTGCACTGACAGGTTCTGCTGTCACTTATCTGCTGCGACAACGTGTGAAAGCATCCATCAGAAAACCGATACTGATTCCACACCGGCGCTCTACAAACATGGAGCCTAACACTGGTTGGAGCTGCCCTGAGCCCGCAGCGCAGCTATCACAAGCAGCAACAGGTCACCGCAGCCTGCAGCCAGGCAGGCATTTCTGAACTATTGTTCGGGGTACAGACTAAGGTCATGTTCCCTTTTAAGCTGAGTCAATCTTTTTACTGAGTTCATTGGGAGCTTGGGCTCAAGCCTGCAGTTACTAGATGGACCAAACATCGTCTTTCAGAGCTTGGACAGAGCTGTATTGGCCCCGGGGGTGTTTGGGAAATGGAGAAATGAACACCATCACCCATGTGCCTAAAAACAAACCAGAAAAAAAGAAAGTTTCAAAAATATTGATAAATATGCTTTTCTAATAATACTAATACTAATGCTTTTCTCTACCTCTTTAAAAAAACCCCAACAACATGAGGAACTGCTTTTCTGGTTAGTCGAGGAATTCTCCTCTTTCAGCAGCACAAATTGATCAGCCACCTTTTAATACCATTAATTCAAATGAACAGAGACACTAGCCACTAGAGACACTTGCTCTGAGATGCTCTGAGCAAGCCCAACCACCTGCCCAGGGCTTGCCTGCTCCCTGCATTTAATATGCCCACTCTGGCTTCATGGAGAAACCTTTCCACACTGACCTATTGCTAAGCAAAAAGCTGTTTATTGTTCCCAGGAAATCCAGCTCCCCTTTCCCATAGTGTATAACTCACAGGCAACAGGAGTAAGGACTCATTGCTTCACCCATAGCATGAACAGTTTTGGGAACTGGGGTACTTCCAAGGGCATCTGGACTTGACCTGGGAGATAGCTGGGCACCTTTCTCTTTTAGCCTAGAGCTGGGCAATTAGCCTTGCTCAGCCAGCAAACCTGTGAGGATCTGGCTTTCCTATGCTGCACTGGCACACATAGGATCTATGTGTATAGGATCTATGTGTCTAAAAATACAGCATCTACTTAAGTGAGGCAAATGCAGAATGAAAAATGCATTTTGCCAAATGCCCGGGAGCTTTTGACTGTCTGGGTCCAAGCTTTTTCTGCATAGGGCCTAGAGGAAATAAAGAGACAAAAGACTGTGACAAAGGAAAAACAAGTGGCCACTGGTCAGATACAAGTCATTTAGCTCAATATAAATGTAATTGGGTATCATCCTGGGGTCTTTGTAACACAGAAGATCAGATTAGCTAGTCTAATGATATCTTTTGGCCTTCAAACCTTTGAACTGATGCCCCATCTTTCAAACACTCACTTTCTCTCTCAAAAACTGGGTGCAAATTAGGTCTAAAATGTAAGTGTCCCTTGTTGCCACTACGGTTGTGCTGGGCTTCCTGGTTAGTTGCACCCTTGCCCAGCTGCCTTGGGAGCTGTTTCTTCTACACTTGTCCCCATTTGGTTGCTTCTGTTAGTAAATTCCAGAGTGACAGACCCCGGAGGAATGCAAGCAGTTAATTTATTTCTTTCCAGCTGTAAATGTGCAAATACTTCTATCAGAGATTGCTTCTTAAAATGTCACAGACAATGGGGCATTTTTGCATGAGTCAAGCCAAAAACATAAAAATGTCTCCCGGACAGTATTTTGTCTGCGACACTGGGACATGTTTGTGCAAGTGGCTTCAGTAAAATAATAGTAATAATAATAATAATAATAATAATAATAATAATAAAGAAAATCTAGCCCTTCCTCTGGTGGGTGTCAAAGCATCCTCAGGAAGGAGCAGGATTACCAGAGGGACAAAGCTGCCAGGTTACACCTGGCAGGGGAGATTTCTTTGCCCGTTCTCCAAGCCCAGAAAAAACACAGCAGGGGTTTTGTTTCTCGAAGCTGCAGCTTGGCGGCCGTGCCGGCGGGTCATATTTTACACTCTGGGCCAGGGCGGGATGAAAAACAGAGATCTAGTTTCCCGATGGCCCCGGCTTTACACCGAACCCCCAGCCAGCTCCCTGCTCGCAGCGCCCACGCCCTTTGACAGCGCGGGGACCTCGCTCCTGGCCGGCCCCTTTTCTCCGGGAGAACCTCCCTTGTGCACGGCGGCTTCTCCCTGCGGCTCCCCCCGCGCCGCCCTGCCCGGCATCCCTCACCTCGCCACAAAACAGCCACACACACGCACGCACGCACTGCGGGCAGGCACAAAGGCTTTCAAAGCCGCCCTTTATGTCCCCCCACAGCTGCCCGCGCAGCCCCTGCTCCAGCGCTCGCCCAGCAAGGATGCGTATTCTTCGGCTCCCAAAGGCCCCCATTGCTGTCAATTAGTTACGGGACGCCACCGGGATTCAAGGCTGACAGCTCCGGCAAAGCAGGAGAAATGGACTCAGTGGGGAGCGAGGGGGCCTGCCCTCTTTCTTTACACACACCCCCCCCGGTCTTTCTCCCCACAAGGAATACCTTTCTCAGCGAGGCTTTTTAAGCCGCACCCCCAATCCCACCGCCCGCGCCTGCATGCAGGGGCACGCACGTAGAGGGATGCATGGCGCCGAGAGATGCCAAACGTGCTGTGAAAGGGGCGCCGGCGGCAGCCGACCGGCCCACGGAGGGGGTCATCAGTATCTCCCCGTGTTTCTTTCTCCCCCGCCTCCATCCTGGTCTCCAGTTACAAATCCCCCGTCTCTCAGCTCCCCGGGATGAACGTAACATCTTACTTCTCCTCGAGTTTCCCACCCAGGTTGGCTTTCTAGAAGGGGAGGGATGGGACAAGGTTAAAACGCGACTCGGCAACAAGTGTGGGCTTCACTTGGCAGCGTTTTATCTGTCGCTTCTGGGGATTCTCAGCTCATCTCGCTGTGTGCAACCTGGAGTGTAACCCAGCAAGCTCACAGAGAATGGGCCAGTAAAGCCAGGAGGGGGATGCTGACCCGGTGATTTCACAGCAAACGTCGGTGCTATGAGATTTAGGAAAGAAACAAAGGCTGTAATGGTTTGGGAGTGAGGGACCTCTTTAGCAAGACCGTGGAAATAAGATATATTTCAAGAGAAGGCATTCCCACGCTTTCAGCCTTGATATTTGGAACGGAAGAAAATCCAACCCAGGCATTGGCTTTGGTGATTTGAAATGGGATGTGTTTCATGTGAACTCCAGCTTTGGCTCCTGTCATAAATTCTGGTTAGAAATGGGGATCACTCACTCCTAACTCAATCTTTATGTTTGTATCTTTCCTAGACATTTGGATAATACGGAGGGTCTTACGCCAGCTGTGGATTTGGCCTAGCCAAAGTAGTCTCTCTGGATCAAAGAGGGATAACAAAGCAATATTTAGATAATTTTTTCCTTGTCTCTGCTACAGGCTGTTTGTGTGTCCCTTGTCAAGTCACTTCATCATGCGCCCACCCGAGCCGTGAGCAGCTTCCCTTACTGTCCCATCACATCTCCTGCCTGGAGGCACAATTAAGTCAGGGCGACTGCATTTCACATGCCTTCTTGGGCTCAGACCATCCTTTCATCTGAAACACTTGAAGATAAGAGCAGCTCAGATTCAATTTCTTGGACCAAAATCTTTCCCCGAAGTTTGGATCCTGACTGGTCCCAACCCAGAAAAAAACCAGTCTTTTGGTTTGGCTGCAGCTGAAGGCTCCAGCTCAAGCCCACACGGCAGAGTCTTGCACAAACAGCTCATCTCAAGAGACTTCTGCTTCCTGGAGAGATGAAATCTTTCAGAAACAGCGTAAGAAGAGATTTCAAATCCCTAGGAAAAAATCTTCCCCTCCACTCCCACCCACATCTTGGCATTGACATGGAATCATGGACCCTTGCCTAATTCAAAATCAGATTTAGACAACAAGCTCTGGGCTATTACAGTGGGAATGAGAAACCTTCACTCGCAGTGGAAAAACCCATGGACATCCTTGAAGGCCAGCAGAAGATGTTGGGAGAGTTGCGTGTGGCTTAAATTGGGTGTGCACTATTATTTTCGTGCTGTGGGGGCTGGAGAGGGAACGAGGCAGCAAAATAACTTGGTGTTACAAAAGGCAGATGTGGTAAATAGTTCACAGGAGAGGCTGACAGCATTCCCAGGCCACTGGAGGAATAAGCTGTCCAAGGAATGGCTTCTAAATGAAACAGCCTCCGTGCAGTTTCTGCATCAGGACAAAGGATAGGTTTATTTTGGATGTGCTAGTAAAACTGCTGTCTGTGAGCCATAAGGTCATACAGCTAAGGTCTGGCTGCTGTCTGGTGAGGAAGCATTCCTCTGGGCCTCCTCTGTCAGCGTGCAAATGCAGGCCTTGTAAAAAAGAGTAATATATTCCCCATTTCCCTACAGAGCAGTACTGCAATGAGTGAACTCACTACAAGGAGTTCAAACCTACCTGTGCTGCAGCTGAAAGCGTTTTTCACGCAGAGAGTACTCGGTAACAAAATGCTCTGTATCCTGAGCAAGGGATTGGCGATGGCCAAGGATTTGTCAGATGATGGCACATGAGAAATACACCGATCGTGTCTTATGTGGTTTCCTTGTGCACAGCAAGGCAGAAGAAACTGGTAATCATGATGGCACCAGCTGGCTGTCTCATTGATAAACCATCAAAACATAAGAGCGTCCGAAAAAACAGAGTGGGTCTGAAAAGATGAATTCTCTTTTCCATCTTTTGACAAGATTCTGGTCCATGATACTGCTGATGGTATGTTACATATTTTACAGACAGCCTGAGAAGGCACTGGCTTCCATAGCCATTAATCCAAAACTTGTGACTTTTGCTTTGTTCCTTCAACCATGTACAACGATCACACATTGCTCATTTAAAACAAACCGTACTAGGAAGGAAAAGTTCAAGGGATTTGTGTTTGGTAGATGAGAGTTCAGCCATATTGACTTCTGGGCCGTGGACCTCAACGTGCCAAGCAAAAAGCAGTAAGAATGAGAAAGGCTGAGCTGGAAACACCAAGGGATGTCTCATAAATAACGGAAATACATTAGCAGCACCGAGGTGGGCTGGAGATGATGATGGAGGGGGGATGGTGAAGAGTGGCCAACAAGGAGAGTGGATCTCACACAGCACTTCTTGGGAGGCCACTTGGGTCATGGGCATTCTCATCAGGCTGACAAAGAATGTCAGAGCGTGAAAAAGTTAAAGTAGTCACTTTAATTAACACCTCTTCACTGGGTGAGACAAGCAGCTACCTCCCCTCCCCACGCCTCCTCTGCCACGAACTCTATAGAGCACCTCGTACCTGAGCTGCCAAAAACAGCCTCTGGTGAGAGGTGCTTGTCACCATGTCTAAGTGCATCACTGACAGAGTCAAGAGATTCAGCTCACCACCTCGGGGAGTGAGCAGGTAACAAACTGACAGGGTTTTCTGCTGCAGTCAGTGTTGGGGAAGCAGTCAGGAAGAGGTGAAAGCAATCTTGGGATGAAATCCTCCCAGAAATGCTGGCTCTCTTCCATCTTGCACACTAATGCTGAAACATGAGTTTCTTGGGCATGGATGAAAGGAAAACACATCTCATATCACATAGGACCCTTGGGACTGGGACGGGGGGTAGGAGGATTTGAGGCAAGAAAGAAGATCTTTCTTCTCCTTTACATTCCCATTAGCACTGAGCACCACAGAGGAAGAAAAAGATTTGATGTCACAACACCAAAGTTCTCTCCCTAGTTCTCCTGAAGGAGATACAGGCCTACAGGACAGATCCTACCAGTCAGCACCCTGGTGGGATGGAGAATTCCACTGGTCCTGCTTGGGCAGGTGAAAAAGACTTTTGCCATTTTCTTTAGTTTGCAGAATGGGAGACTGCACCAAGTCTGTAAATAAGTTAAATCTTCCTGAAAGTGAATTTTAATCCGGGTTTCGATGAAAAGTTTTGTGGTCTGCATTGGATTAGCCTGTTGTGGTGCTCTCTCCTGAGATACCCTATGGATTTACTTCCCAGTCTCATCAGATGGCCAGTAGGGGCCTGATTTGCCCTCAGCTTAAGACTTGTAGCTCTGATTAAAATACACAACTGTGATAGATGAATCGTATTTTCCAGAAATGCAGTTTAGTGGGAAAGGCTGACCAGAGAGCTCTGCCTGATCTAACCCACTTGAGGAGTGGCCTCACCTGGGAGAGGGTTCTGTCATGATGAGCCAGAGTTAAAAGAGCAGGGTTCAGATCCTGCTGTGCTACAGATGCTCTGGGTGACCTTTCGCAGATCACTTGGCCAGTGTTTTATATTCCCCAGCTGTCGTAGCCAGTGCTGGTTATACCCAACTGGCTGTAATCTCAGCTGATTATAACTCTAAGGAGTTGTGAGTACGGTAGAGTAGCAGGGTCTCAGCATCTCAGACTCTGCATGTTACAGACTGTGGCACTCCAGCAACCGAGTGGAGATGCATGTGGGAAATGCCATTCTGCATGAGCTCTGGGCATAACAAACACAGCAGCGCTACTGGGCTGCAGAGCTTACAAACAAACAAACAAACAAACACTCTCCTTTCTACTGCTGACACAAACATATTTTTTACTGGAAAACTGGGCAGGAAGATAGTTTTTTTCACTTTGTGAGCTCGAGGTTTCATTCAAAACCTTTCCCATTTTTATGCTATACTACCACAAGAAGTTAAAATCTGAAAAATCAGTGCTGCAAAACAACAATCTTTTATTTTTTTTTCCCCTCTCCATGTACAGACTTCTGTGGCTAAACACCCTTTGATCCAAGAGATGAATCTGTTACACCTACATCTGTGCATGTTGGTACACAATATGCTAGCCAGTTTGCAGTCTCCCTCCCACTAGTGAGGGTCAGCCTCGATTGCTCTGACCCACTCAGCATGCCATGACTTCCTCAGCAGTAGACGCAGCAGAAGATTTTATTTCATTGGTCCTTTCACACCTAAGGAGCAGCCCCTCCATGGCCAAATGCATCTCTTGGGTCTCCCCCAAATCTCTGCTCCTCTGTCAGTCCATGCATGGCTGTGTCTGCACCTTGAAAGCATCAAGCATCCCGGGCTGGCAGTCAGCCCTTCACAGTGCCGGTGAGGGTTGCAGGAACAGGTGTGGATGCCAAAGGATATTTAATGCCACATGGCTTAATCTGGAAAGGTTTGAAGTCTGGACAACCACCCTACGGTGTGCAATTTAAAAAGGCACGATCTCCCTGGTTCTTCCAAGGAGTGATTTGATCTACAGGCACCTCAAGGGAGAGAGAGAGTCCTGATATCAAAGGGTTCTTTAATCTGGCAGAAAAGGGCATTTATGAGAACCAGCTGCCAGCAGTTGAGGCCAGACAAATTCAGACTGAAAATCAAGGTGCACGTTTTTAGCTGTGAAAGTAATTAATCTGTAGGGCACATTGCCTAGAAGGCCAGCGGTGGCTCGGTCGCCGGCAGGCCTGAAATCAGGACCAGATGTTTGCCTGGAAGAGATGATATCACCTAGCCAGGGACAGCAAGCTCAGGGAAGGAAGCGTGTGGGGCCAAGCTGGAAAGTCACAGTTGCTGCCACTGCCACCGGCCTTATATCCCATGCTCCATGCAGGAATGTGTTTTTTTATATACATATACGCATGTGTATGTGTAGCTTCACACGTACGGCCCCAATTGGCGTAGACCAGCATGCCTCCAGCCAAAGGTCTGCTCTGTAACTCTGTTTATTTACCCATTTCAATCTTATAGGGCTGCACAACGCCTGGCCTGAGCTCAGGGGCCAAACTCTCCACTGGGAGATTTGACTGGGAAGTAGGACTGGGGGAAGTCGAGAGCGGCTGGGCTCCCGCTTACCTGGTGGGAGGGATGCCTGCCATTGCCTGCCTTCCCCCCACAGCCTATGAAGGTTCCTTTCTTCGGGCAAGTGCTGCCTCACAGCGCCTTGAGTGTTGCTTAGAGCCTCCATTGAGAATCAGTGGATTGGGCAAAATCCCATATTCACTCTTCCTTCCCCCGCCCCAGCCCTCCTTGGCTGAGCTGCAGCCCAGAGGTCACAAGAAAAAAACAACAAAACAGCAACCTAAAACGCACAGACACACATAAAAAACAAACAAACAAACAAACAAACCCAAAACAAATAAACAAACAAAAACAGGAAAAGAAGGGAAAAAGAAGAAGAATGTAAAAAAGCAAACCCCAATTCTTCCTGCTGCCTACGGTGACAATAAACAGGCCCTGGGCCCTGTGGTTGATGGCATCAGCAGAGGGACCCTACTTGTCTGGCTGCCTCCCTTGCTGCCAGCCCCCTTCCTGCCCAAGCCCCTGGTGTTGCTACATCTATGCTCCTCTTTCTCCTCCTCCTCCTTCTCCGTTTTTTTCCTGGTTAACAAGTGTGCACTGTTATAGCTGTGGTCCCTTGCTCCATTGTGCTTTTTGCCTTTCTTATGGCAGCAAGGGCTATTTGCTTGGGGCAGAGGGAACATGGGTACAATTTATCCTTGCACAGGTTGATGCCTCTCTGTGTTGGCAGTGAAACACAAGGAATGGCTGCAGCTTGTGCTCCAGGGCTGAGCAACACAGTGTTGATGGACTGGGGAGAGGAGGAGGGGAGGGGTTGAGTCAAAAGGGCCTCCTGAATCGATGGGGAATAATATGAAAGGGAAACTTTGGCAGGCATGGGACGACCCAGATGGACAAAGTGCAGTGAGGCAGCTTAGTTAATGGGCTGCATTAAAATTAAACAGAGACAGTGCTCATTTTCCAAGCAGCAGAGTGACCGCAGAAGGGCTTCGCGGCCCCTATGGGAAGGTGGTGTGAAACAAAACCAGGGGAAACCTTTCCCTCCCCATCCTCAGCAGGTGTAAACTGGGGCAGCCCTGCTGTCCTCCCCCTGCCTGGGTTAACACAAGCCAGCTCCCAACATCCCTGCCACCAGCCTGCATTTCCATAAAAGGGATGATGATCTTGTCAATGTTGCTGTAAATCTGAATTTTTTGTACATGGTCACAGCTCTCAGAGAGGTGACAGCCGCTTACCAGCTGGTCACCAGCACAAGGAAAGACCTGGGCAGTCTGCAAGACCAAGTCAGGCTTTAAAGAGGAGGATGATAATAAAATGCATCCCTCCCCACTCCCACCGCTGTCAGGAGGAGGATTTATACTCCTCCTTACAAAGGACTGAAAGTAGTCATTTAGGCTCTGCTTCAGCAAAGCACCTGCTTAATTGCTCGGTTACTTCACTGCGGCTGGAGCAACTGGAGCACATGGTTAAGAACACACTTAGAGACGCTGCTGGGCAGGAATAAACTTAATTACATGCTTGAACTTAAAGAGATGTCACCGTTAAACACCTTGCTAAATCATGGCCTTGCACCTGAGGAAAGGGAAAGGGAAAAGCTGACAGCAGAACAGAAGAGCAGCTTTTGGAACTATGAACCATTTTAGGTTCTCCATTCTACAGTTAATGAAGATGAATGAAAATCCTTGTTACTTGGTGACTGAAGATGAAATGATCAGCCACTGAGAAAGAGCTATGTGGTGATGTATTACACTACTGAATACCGTTAACTGGCAAGAAATATGTACACTTCCCTGCATCTTCCTTCCTGTTTCTTCTTTATATTGACTAGGATATGAAGCATATGTCTTTGTTCAGAAAGCCACAGTAAGTTTGATTTCCATTCTGAATAGCTCAAAACCATTAACCAAGAAGTCAGTGCAGATCACGGCCCTCTGAGCAAATTTACAGCTCTTCATGTAATAAGCAACCAGGCCATTTAACCAAGTGCTGGACTGATAGCTCCAAACCCTCATGTGATATACTGTAGGAAAATTCCCCAAATGGCCTGTGTTTGGCACTGCAGGCTGTAACTGCCCAGCCCCTTGTGGTGTTCCCACTAGGAAGGTGCCAGCAGAGATGGCAGCAGCAATGCCCATAACCTGCCCTACAAGGTGTATCAGCACCAGGAAGGTGGGTCGAGCTCCCCCCTCTGTGCCTGGCTGAGCTGTTGTGACAAAAGGCACTAGTCAGGTTGCAGCTCTTGTAATGGGAATACTTGCTCCAAAGAGAGTCTGGAAGACACAAATATGTCTTTTCTGCACTTCTCTTGAATTGCCATAGTTTGGACATGATTTAGGAGACATGTTGATTGCCCACGATGATGTACTCACAGAAATTAACTATGCAGGGAACGTTAATTACTGGGTATCTTTTACCTTTAGGAGAAGTAGCTCTCTCAGCTTCACAGAAGTAGCTCAGCTTCACAGTTCTTTATTTCAGAGGCTAATAATTCTCTGCAAATAATTCTCTACAAATAAGCAGAAAGAGATCCCAAATTTGCATAAGCATGAAGGTAACTGGGATGAAAATAAAGAGCTTTCCTCAAGCTTCCCAAACATTTCAGGGAGGACTGTCATCACAGCCCTTTCTGAAGACATCCGTTTCATAAACAATGAATACATCTTTGCATAAACATAAACACATATTTTATGTTTATGTTTTGATAAACATAAACACATCTTTGAGAAGCGTTAATTACTTTGGAAATGCAGTCGAGAAAAGAAGAAAGATGAGCTATAAACATTGTCCTCCTTCACTTCATGGACCAAGGCTTCAGACTTATCTGTTTCGCAGACACGTAAGCCCCCTGAGTGATCTGCTTTGACAGATGTATTTAGATATCAAAGAAATGTCACATCTAAATCAAAAGTATTAACAGCCCCAAAGAATGTTTTTGCACATGAATTAGCAAATCTCTCTCTCTCTGTCTTTTAGGGTTGGACAGATCTGTGTAACGGAGATGAACTGTATGCATGTACCTGCAGCAACATACAGGCATGATCCCAGCTGGACCAATACCATGCTGAGTCTCTGGAACAGCAGAGCTGCAGGAAATCTTCCATACATGCTTAGTACTATGTGAGCCCACAAGCTGGGGATAAGTTATGGTTGGCTGAGTGGATGATTTGGTGGAAGAAATAACATGAGATATGCCAGGAGCTGGAGGGACTCAAGAAGTGGCAGGAGACAATCAAAGCCAGACAGTGACAGCATGCTCATGGCTTTGGGACAACAACTCTGCTCTTAACTAATTCCACCTATAAAATACTGTGTAAATAAATAGTAGTTGCATGCAATGTCTTATATTTGCTGCTTTTCATAGAATCATAGAATCACAGAATGGTTTGAGTTGAAAAGGATTTTAAAGCTCCTTCAGTTCCACCACTCTTCCATGGGCAGGGATACCTTCCACTAGACCAGGCTACTCCAAGCCCCATCCAACCTGGCTTTGAACACTCCCAAATGAAGGCCACGAGGATGGTGAAGGTTCTGGAAGGGAAGCCTTTGAGGAGTGGCTGAGGTCACTTCATTTTTTCGGCCTGGAGGAGACTGAGGGGAGACCTCATAGCAGTTACGGCTTCCTCATGAGGGGAAGAGGAGGGGCAAGTACAGATCTCTTCATTCTTGTGACCAGTGACAGGACTCAAGGAAACAAGATGCAGCTGAGTCAGGGGATGTTTAGGCTGGATATCAGGAAAAGGTTTTTCATCCAGAGGGTGTTTGGACACTGGAACAGGCTCCCCAGGGCAGTGGTCACAGCACCAAGCCTGACAGAGCTCAAGGAGTGTTTGGACAATGCTCTCAGGCACAGGGTGTGATTCTTGGGGTGTCCTGCGCAGGCCAGAAGTTGGACTCGATGATCCTTCTGGGTCCCTTCCAACTCAGCACATTCTGTGGTTGTAAGTGGCAAGAGTTGCCTTCCACCCCTGGCTCCCTCAGGCTTAAACTTGGATACTCTTGGGAAGTTGGAAGTTAAAGCTAAGGGAAGGAAGTTAAGGGTGTGGCTGTGTGAACAAACTCACCGATGGGGCTGAACACCTCTGCTCAACTCCCTGGCACGGCTCCTGCTAAAAAGTCAGAGCAACAAGTACCTGCAGCTGGAAGGCAGCATGCCACCTGTTGCTCTCCTTTCATCTTTGCACCTGTGGGCTTGTAGTCTCTCTGTCCCTCCGGATCACACCGAAACAAAGTCCTCCTCCTCAGTACTTCAGGGCCCTCAAATCTGCCCATGTCCCAGGTCCCCACTAGCCCTGCATCTGTCCCCATGTCCCCCAACACCCCCACCCCCATGCCTTGCCCATCGCCCAAATCCTGAGCATGAAAGCCAGCCGGATTAATCCAGCACAGAGCACATTGTGTGTGAGTCATGACAGGCTCACTAAGGCGTGCAGTGCTGATAAAAGGCAGCTCTGATGGGCTCTGTCAGGGATCCCGGAGAAACAGCGTGGAAAAAATCTGCTAACCCACATCCCAGCCTGGCAGCCGGGGCCTGGAGACAGCCAGGCACCGAAGGGAGCGCGGGGAAGGGGTCCTGAGCCTGGCTCAGCCTGTGGGGAAGCCCCTGGTCCCAGGCATGAGCTGGTGCTTCCTGGGGCTCCTGGGTCATCCAAGAGCTCGTGGGGCCAGAGGAGGGCTGGTGCAAAGCTCTAGGTTGTGAGACTGGACCCTGGGATAACCTCCCTCTTGCCAGCTGGCCAGGGTATTTCAGGCATTTATGAAGCCACATAAAGGGAAGTCTGCCTGATCCTTTCTGCCTAAAACTTTCCTCTGGATAATTTTCTCAGTTCAGTTTCTCATGGCTGTGGACAACAAGGTAGCTTTTTTTCCCCAGTCCTTTGTGCCTAGCAGTGCTGCTCCCAGAGGACCAGCAGGAGAGACCATGGCCCAGCAATACCCAGTGGCCTCTGGTGTGCTGCAAACTGCCTCAAAAACTACCAGGAAGGAACCTGTAGTGCATGAAATCCTGCTACGAGCAGGTGTGTAGCTCACTGTAACACTGTCCCAAAAGGTTAACAACTGTGTTTGCTGCAAAAAGGGTTGAGCCCCAAGCAATTCAACAGCTTGCCTGACCACAGAACTAGAGATAATAGGGACCACAGCGTAAGGGATATTGTGGAGAAATCAGGATAACATTTATGTGCACCACTGAGCTGGGAGGAGTTGCAACCATGGGGTCTCTGTGGAGGGGAAGGCAGCAGCAGCAGATTTCAAAACAATCTAGATAAATTGGAGAATTGGTCTCAAATCAGCAGGATGGAAATCACACAAGAGCGAGCATAAAATACCACAGTGAGGTGTTGGAACTCAAATGCAAAATGGGGACTAATTGGATAAAGAGCACTGCTGCAGGAAAGGCTCCCAGGATTGCAGACAAAAAATTAGTCAACACTGTCGTGCTGTTTCAAAACAGGCGAGTGTTTTGAAGGGACTCATTAATGAGAGATTCATAGGGCAGGCATAGGAGAAAATGACTGTGCTGCAGTTGGCCCTGAGGACTCTGGGCACAGCACTCTCCAAATTGGGTAAACAAACTGGGGAGCCCTCTGAGGTGCAGGAGCAAGCTCCACAAAAGCTTTGGAAAACATGATCTATGAGGGCAGATTGAAAGAATTGGGTTTGTTTAGTCTGAAGAAGAGAAAACTAAGAAGGAGCATTAACAGCCCTTCAATACATAAGGGCTTGTCCTAAAGACTGCAAAAGGAGCATGGTCCAAGGAAGGAACATGAAGAGAACTGGGGTTGGTTTGCAGCAAAGATTTAGGCCAACAGAGCAATAGTAGGGAAACTTTGGAGCTGATGAGGGACACTGCAGATTCTCATTCATGGATGCAATGTAAGCGGAGCTGGAGATACATTTGTCAGTAAGGGTTCAGGTATAGTAAATCTTGCTTCAGAAGATAAGGGCATCTATGAGACCAAGCACTCAGTGCGGCAATCCTTCCCTGCCCTGCTCCCCAAGTGGGGCAGCAACTTTAATTACAGCCCCTTTCTGACCTCCAGCAAGGCAAGGGAATAGGATTACTCCAAGGAGAAAGCTATAAAATGATCATCCATGTCCCTTGCCTCGCCACTCCATTGGCCATGCATGTACCAAATAATACCCATCCCAAAGACCTTAATGTCTAAATACATGGGACAGAGGAAAATTACTTCTCAGTAAGAGATGTGGGGACTACAGAGGAGTTTATCAGCAACAGCTGAGAGAAAGGGACCTGTTTAACCTGGAAGAAAAAGGGAATCCTGGATATGGGGGAATCTACTTGCAGTATTCAATTAACTAAAGGAAGTTAAGGAGAAGACAAAGCCAGGCTGCTCTTGGAGGAGGCCAGTGAGAGAACGAGAAACAACTGGTACAGGTTGCAATTAGAGAGACATTCATTGAAGCTAAGGAAATAAAATCTTGTCCAGAAGTATATTTCATAATCGGAACAGGTTTCACAGAGAGATTGTGAAATCCCTATCCTTGGAGTTCTTCAAAATTGAACTGGACAGAGTCCTGGACAGCACAACCTAAACTACACAACCTGTTGAAAACAGCCTTGCTGTGAGTGAGGGCTGAAGTTGGAGCCTGCCAAGGTCCTGTCTCACCTGAGGTGTTCTATGACAGGTATACTGTACCACAGAAGCTACCGATGCACCTGAACCCTGCCACTGACGCTTCATACAGGATCCTCTCTGCCACACTGGACCTCTCCATACAGGCATTTCTGCCCCTTTGCTCCGTGAGCCTTTCTTTGGTCTTTGTGTTCTGCAAAGCTGAATCCTCACGGTTCGCATCAGGCTCCAACCCAACGTAAAGCCCGATGTAATAACAACATTGATTGACCCTGATTCACAACAATAGCTACCACCCAAGTTCTTGGTTCGTTGTGTAGCCCAATATCTAATGGTGTTCAGTTCAACCCAACATTATCTGCATCTCCACCCCCTCCCACTCCAGTTTCAGAGCCTGGCCAGCACTGAGCCCATGCTGTTCCTATTCGCAAACCTTAAGCACCCTGGCTAATGCTTGGAATGAAGAGGGAGCACTTGGACATGAACTTTTAGCACTGCAAGCTCTAGGGAAGGCTAAAGTTCTTGCTTGGCTGTCACTGATTTATTGATGCTTCCCTAATTGTGGAATGCCAACCATACATGGAGATCTGCAGAAAGAAAGGACTCGGATTGAAGGAGAGGTCATTGCAGGCAAATCAGACACAGGCACCAAGAAATTGTTTTGTTTTGTTTTGTTTTCTGTGCTGCTGCAATGAATATAATAAATGTGCATCTGCTGAGCTATTTCTACTGACAGAGTTTCTCCTTGTTTCAGAGTTGGCCTTAACTCTTCTTAGTAATCCTGATTTGCAGTGATCTGCCCAGCAAGAGTATGTGTGCATATGTATGAGAGAGGGAGAGGCAGTGCTCATTCCTAAAGCAGACATTTTGTTCAACCTCTGCCAGGCATTTTTTGGATGAGAATATCTTTTTCCTTCATTCTTTTGGGTCACAGTGTAAGCATGAATTTGAAAATGATCCATAGAAGTAAGATTTAATGAGCCTGTTGATGTACTAATACACCAAAATGACAAAAACCAAGAAGCAAAAATCACTGAGACTTTGTCTAGACCTTCTTCTCTGCAAATGTGGATTCTTTTTTTATTGAAAGTTAATCTATAGCAAACACTAGAGAAAAACATTTGCTCGTTTCAGAGACTGCAATCTGTAACGGTTCTTTGTGTCCCACTCTAACACACATTTTTTGTGCCTTCTTCTCTTCCCTCTCTTGAGATGAAGCAGAGCTCTGGTTCAGCAGCCGGCATCTGTCACTGATTACAGCAGCTTAAGGTTTTACCTCTGAGGAGCAGAAGGGAAGCACACTGGGGTCCCTGTGTGTAACTGCACATAACTCTGCTCTGGCACTTCACTCCACATGCTGTCACTCCTCCCTTCCAGATTTGTTCTTCCAGACCTCCTCAAATCAGCCCTCTCCTCCATTACCCCTCTTCATACATCATGCCCACAAGACAGATCCTGTTGATCTGTCCCATCCCAGCACCAGAGCTGAACAGCTCTGACTCAACAGCACACCAGAGAAAATGCAGTTTGCTTTATACTTTGGGTTAATCAAACTAATCCAGCACTTTGAATCTAGCCTGCTGTGGCATGGCCAAATGCAGCATCCATATTAGGCTCTACAGCAGACAGGCTGCTGTTGGATTGAGGTTTCTGAGTCACGCTATTGAAGCCACACTCGTGGCGAAGCATTTTATTAATAACTTTTGTTGCAGAACTTTATCCCAACAGTCTAAAAATGGCACTACTCATAATTGCACTTAGATCTTGAGCATGGGGTTATTTTGTCATTTATTTATGCCAAGTGGGTTTGGGTTGCTTTTTTTTTTCTATTTTAATCTTTCTTCATTGTAAGCTGAAGGCTCCTGCTCCTGCCCTGCTTTAGTTGCTATAATACAGCTCTTTTTACTGAAGCAGGTTTTTCCCAGATGTGCAGACCTGAGGGTTAGTTCTAGTTCAGGTCTAGGACAAGTTGGCCAACGGAAGCCAGATAAGGTGGAGACAGCAGGTCACAGACAGCAGCTGGCCAGAGCAGAGACTCTACAAAACTCGACTCACAATGGTTTGAGTATGGCTGGTGCTGAGAAGATTCTAAGAAAGAAACAGCTTCTTGAAGCACAGCAGCAGCAGACTGTGGGTGGCAAAGTCTGTGTAGCACCTTCCTGCACTAAACTTGGACCTAGTCTCTGGAAATTTCTCACATTCCCCTGGCAACAGATTCACTTTCCAAAACAAAATGAATTCAAACAGAACCATTTCCTATGAATGAAGTCGGGATGGAACATAAAACCCAGGCAGGGAAATATAGATGTGTGACATATTTGAAGCAGAAGAGAGAATGATTTCATGCAGCATCCAGCTGACTGGTAAAGAGAGTCAGCCGCCCCGAGAAGAAAGCCATTAACACACAAACACATTTTATGCTGGCCAAGGTGAGAAAGAAAGGGCTGTAGGTACTGAGGTGACAGCTACTTTAGGATCAAAGGAGAAGGCTGGGAGGAAACTGTAAAACTAACTTCAGATCTGTGTGGGGGAGGCTGTGTGAACAGAGGGGGAAACTTAATTAAATGTGGCAAACAATGACTATATTTTCTGGGAAAGGAGCAGCAATGATTTCACTTCCAAGATACTACACCTGAGCAAACATTATCCAAAGCTGGCTTCAGCTAGGACTTCACTGCCAGTATGGTAATGCAGATCTAACCTTGACTTTGAAGGGTAAGAAAAGTAACTGGGTGGGGAGACTTTAGTTTGCCAGTGGTCCTCAGTACTCCTCCCCTCTCCTCTGGAGTAGCTGGAATGGATAATTGCTGGGCATGGCAGGAGATGGGGCTGTCTTATTCATGCCAATAATTTCTGACACTGCCTAAAAAAAGACAAAGAAAGAAGATGGCACTAGTGCTGAGGTGTGTGGCCCAGAACTTTTGCCAGGTGAAATTCTGTAGCTGATACAGCTCAGGGAGAAAACAGGAGCATCGACAGGCAGAGGGTGGCCTCCAGGTCACGAGGCGTGGACCTCATCATTGTGACAAGTGTCCTGCAAACCATCGACGAACCATAGGGAGCAACTAGCAGACTTCAGGGGATTTTTTGCACCCAGCTAAATGCTGAGCTAGGAAGGCAAGACAGGTTGTGCCAAAGCAAGCTCTACACCACTGTAGAGAAAGGAATATAAGTGCAAGAAAAGAATAGATTGACTAGAATGCCACTGTTGACCTTGAGCATAAAGACATCTATACAGAGTGAAATCTAGGCTGATTTACTAAGAATTAATATAAAAGCATAGCAAAAGCCAGGGACATTAAAATTAAGCAGTCTTTAGCAAAAAAATAAAGAGATTAGCATTATAGGCTAATTAATTCAATTTCAATTACAGGAAAAATTCTGGAATTAGTAATGAAAAAAGCTACTTGTAAGAAACTGGAATATAATGGGATGAGTAACAACCAATATTAGCTTCGTAGTCTGGTCTGGAAAAACCCATCTAATTTCCTTTTAAAACAAGCAGACAGACCTCACAGGCCAGTAAGGAGAAGCAGGTGTCAGTATCTTGACTCGAGTGGGTCCTTGATACCGTCTTGCATGAAATTCTCATAAACCAGGAAGGAATGTGTGGTCTATCTACTGCAGAGCAGTCACAGCACTGGTACTCAGGAGGCTGTGAGCAGGACTTCGCTCTCCACAGACAGGAACTCATTGAACAGAGGTGTACAGGTCTCTGTCTCCAGCTGCAATCTGTTGGTGACTTGGACTGTGGACTAGAAGAAGGATTATTGAATTGCAGGATGCCCAAAGCTGGAAGGATTTGCAGGGACCTCAAAGATGGGATTAGAATTTTTTTTTAAAAGCAAACAACAGCCTGACAAATTCAAGAAACCATCAGGGAAAAATATGAAATGATGTAGTAGTAATCCATGTGAGGATCCAAACTGAGGAATAACTGACTGCACAAATGTGGACATGGAACTACTGCAGCTAAGGTTTAGGGTTAGGGTTAGGGCTAGGGTTTAATGCAGATTAAAACCCTAAGTGTTTTTCATCAGTGCCATACTCTTGGAAAAAGAATAGAGAAAAAGAAAAAAAATCTGGGCTAAATAAATACAAACCAGACTAAACCAAGAAGAATCATCAGAGTCTAGAGAATATGGTCTCGGAGGAAAATCTCACAGTCTTGGTAAAGCTTAGCACTTAGCAAAGAAGAACTGTAATAAGCGCAGTGAGTCTTCTTGTAAATTCATGAAAGATTACATTAGGGGGAAAAACACACTAATCACTTCTACCTGTCCAAAACAGAGAGGTTCAGAAATAATAACAGGCTCAAAGTGCAGCAAGAAAGATTTAAACTTGATGTCACAAAAATGTTAGGGCACGTAGATGGATGCAATGCATAAAGTGTCCAGGCATGAAGCCTCCCTAAGGGAAGAGCTTCAAGAACATTGGGTAGTGGTCAGGAACGACAGCAGTGTCCTGCCTCGGACATTCAGATAAGGACCAGAGATTTGGGTTTAGTCTGCATCTCTCCTAGGGAAGCTGAGGGGGAGGGGTGGGAAGAGCCCGCTGTACGTGGAAGGCGTTGTTAGGAATATTCACTAGGACAGGAAGGGAGGAATACTAGGATGTTTCTCCTTTCTCCTTCTTCAGTCTGCCCCCCAAAACTTCCTTTTCCTTCTGCACAGGGCCTGTTTCCACTTACTCCCCTTGCAGTCCCTCATCTGCAGCAGGTGTCAGTGAGATTTCTGCACTTCTTCAGCTGCTGCTGAATGCCTGAGGATCAGGAGGCACCCATCCAGACCCGCCTTGTCCTGAGAAGGTGAAGGATGCAAGGCTAGATCAGAGAGCACTGAAAGCCATGGAGGTAGGGCTTGCTGCTCCCAGTGCCACTGGAGAGATGGGGTGAGGAAGCAGCTATTCCTGCTGCAGAAGGGAGCTGCCTGCAGCCAGTGGTGACATCCATCACCCGTGGTGATGGGAATGGAGGGATAGGCCTGCAGGAGGTGAGACACCAGTGATTCGCCTTCATGGTCCGTGTCACCGCCAGTACCTGTCTCCTCTGGACTAAGCAAAGAGAATGGTGGCAGGTTTGGCACCCGAGCACCGCCTGTGCTGCCTGTGACTTAGGGCACGTTACACATCCCATCGTGAGGGGCTTCCCCCAACAGCCAGGACAGCAGACGTCAAAGCCAACCTGCACCTCTACCCTGATCTCAGCAAGGCTCCTACTCTTGCAACAGGGCAGCAGTATCAACAGAGAATGATGCTCTGGGATCTTTGAATTGCGTTTCTGTTATTTGGGATCAGGATTTAATTGTTCCCCATTGACATGATGGTATAGACTCAGCTTTTCATCTGGTAAGTGCCAGCTGAATCACTTGGAACTACACGTATACGCTATACACTAGGACCTACAGCACACTCTTAAAAACCCCAACTCCAACAGTGAATGAAAAGCTAGTCCCTTACATATTTAGCTTTAATAATGATGCTGATGATCAATAGAAAACTTGAAATAAGATTTTTAGTTCACATGAACTGGCTGATTTAGACTATATTGGAAGTAACTGTGCCAGCACATCACAAAGCAACTTGGCCCTATGAGCTCACAAAATCCAATCTAAATTATTTACTTTCAAAGAAAAATTTGTTGTGTTTTCCCAGCCTTCTGAGTGTTCACAGATTACTTGTTCAATGGCAGTTTCATGTGCATTGCTAATTATTGCTAATAATCATTTTGCATTGCACTAGCAATTCATCAGATATGCACTTGTTAGTACATTAACCTCTTTCCTTGTGTATTTTTAATGGCAAAACCCATCTCTGAGTATTTATTTTCATTCAACTCAACATTGGTGACATATACAGAAGGACCAAGAGCTGCCCTAAAAGCTGTTACGTGCAGCATACTATATTCCTATGGGTCAAGTTCTCTCCTAATGTCAATCAGCATTAAAAATAGAGGGAGGCACAGTGTTACCACAGATGTAGGAGCCTCATCAAATATTCTTTGTCCCACACTCCTGCCTTCCAGACCATATCCAGAGCACATGGCATAGTCCCTCCTGTTTCACCCTGGCACCAGCACTGTACATTTTGCTATCACGTGGTTTGTGAGCCTCAACTCCTGTTGAGTCCCCATCCCCTCGGCAAGGACGCTCTCCCTGTGTGCCAGGGCAAACAAGCACTTCAGCCAAACCCCAGGGCAGCCAGGGAGAAGTGACAAATGCTTTCTTGGTGGCAAAAGCAGCCCCATTGTCAGAAATCAGAAGAATCATTTCCTGGTTACAGTAGCCTTCAGATACATTGATCCAAATTCAACCCCCAAATAAAACAGTGTGAGTGATATATTGGCTATTCTGTTTCGGTGACTGAGCACTCAAGAGCAGGAATGCAGCTCCCAGAGGCACGACACAAGGACTTGAAGAGGTTGGCTGTATTTTCTTCCACTTAAAACTGGGAGAGGTGAATAGCTGGTGAAAGTGGGGAGGAGATTGATGGCTTTGGAAACTGCAAGGCCCTCTCGCTATGTGGGACAGCTTTGGTACAGAGAGTCAGCTTCAAGCCTGACCTTGCCCTCCCTGACCTGTCAGTAACCTCAACCCTGGCTTTGGAAGGACTATCCTACTCCCTGGGGAAGAACAGTTTGGGGAATAGTGAGAAAATGTGAGTGGTGATCAGGTCAAGATTATTTTATTTTCCAGGAGAAGACAGGCTGTGAGGCATGCAGAAGCTTGATGTCCTTCTCATGCTTTGGTATTCAAGGTGCGGGAACCTTGTGATGCTCACACAGCATTACCTTCAAACATGGTCTATCTCATTACACTTCTGCATGGAGTGCCTTCCTGTCTGCTCTGCTGAATCCCCATCTTCACTGCATTTTGGGTGCTGTCACAGCACTCAGACCACATCCCTGAAGGAATTTATTGAGTCTCTCCTTTTTCAAAAGTCATCGAGATTCAAACCAGGCTCTTTCCAGACCCAAATATTTCAGCAGCATGAGCCCCAAACCCATCTTGTAGTTCTCTGCTTCCCCCTGCAAGATCACCCCCTTCCCTTGGAGCTGCCTCCCCGCTGCTTTCCCTTTCTCATAACCAGCCATCCTTCACCATGCTGTGTCTATAAAACACTCAGTACACACGGCAGCCGAGGGGGAGGGACCGAGGGGCTGGTGGAAGCCACTCAGATTTCACATTTATTTAACAGCCGTGGCTGTGCTTGTTTGATTTATCTTCACACATACGTTTGACAGATATGGTCTCATAAAAACTCCACAGAGTAAAAACAGCAGAAAGGCCTGCAGCCATACTGCGTCAGCATTCCATCTGGCTCCAGCTCCAGAGCTAAGCACAGATCAAGCTCACTGCAGCTGGCAGCAACCCTCACTTGGAAAACTTTTGAGTTTGCAATGCCTGAAATGCAGAGTGCTTAAGTGTAGCTGGTCCTGAGTTTCCCAGGTGTCTGGGCAAAAAATGGAAAAGGTCATGATTTTCTCTTACCTTGAAAAATCCTGCTGCATTTCACATAAATTGCTTTGTTCAAATAAATTTACATTTAAGTGGCTAATCTCATCCTTTCCCCAAATCCTGTGGGATACAGCGGCATTCAGAATAACTTGAAAAAGTTATGATTTTTCTAGCACTTCCAAAAACACCTCTCCTAGATTGCAGCAGTTAAACAGTAAGCTTGCTCCACCCTTTCCTTGAAAGGGCCATATAAGCTTGCTCTATCTGTATTACTCTCAGAATTCCCTTAAAAAAATGAGGTCTTATTTAATGGGTCAGATTCATACTGTTGTGGTTCTGACAAATACATTTTCACTGGAGTGGAATTGTAAAATTTGTGCACAAAGCAGCTACTATATAGTTTGGGATAGAGGCTCCACAAAAGCACAACCCACTTCAACATATGCATATTTCACAGTGTTTTTTAAAAAGGGGAGCACACCTGAAACTCTCATTCCCAGCATCAAGAGAGGCAAAGTGAAATAGCTGTAAATAAAGTCCCTGGTGTGCTAATGTTGCTCAAAGGTAGGACTCCAGCTGCATTCAGGTGGCGTTTTATTACGCATATAAATAACAACCCCACCACGTCCCGGAGCTGGCAGCCTGGTCTGGAAGAAGGAGCTCAGAGCCAGAGTGAAAGGCCCTGTGTTCCAACGTGCTGCCGTGGTGGCCACTCCATTTCTTTACGTTACTCACACGCGTGAAATAAGGTTCTTAATGTGTGTCACACAGAGATAAGACAGACCTTGCTCTGTTAACAAAAGCAAATGTGAGGGCCCTGTATCGGGCCCACAATTATCTTGGCTGGTTAAAACCACTGGATAAGATTAGTGGGAGAAATTGTGACTGCTTCTCTGTGGGCAGATATTAGTGGTTTCCTCTCTCATTAGGGATGATTTTTCTCAGCAATAGAAATGTCACCTTTTCTCGTTTAGGTAAATAACTAAGGAGTAAGCAACAAAAATAAGCAACAAAAGTTTGGAAACCTCGTGTTTTCCTGACTATGGATAACCCGTTTTGGTTTATGGCTATTTCTGTACTGCTGATTTCCTAGCTCTGATCCTCTTGGTGCCATATTCACTCAGTTTTCATGGTCACACTGAGCAGGGTCATTCCCCCCCCCCCCATGCCATTCAGTGCCTGGTAGAGAGTTATTCTTTAAAGGACAGGAATTTCAAGCAGTGGTTCCCTCTCTCCTTTGGGACAGTTTTTTCCAGCTATGGAAATGCCATCTTTTCTGTTTAAAGCAAAAAACTAAGAAATTGCAGACACGCTGCTTTCAGGACACACATGCCAGCTCTCCTGTTTTCCAGCAGCACTAGTCAAGGACCAGATAATGCTCATCATGGCCTGACGTTTTCTGTCCCTCTTACTCTGTTGCTGGCAGATGAAAAATGTAATTCACTTTCGTTAGTAACTTCAGGGGACCCAGCCCCAGAGTAAACTTCAGTCTTCTTTCTGGAGTCTGAATCGTTTGAGGAGAGATCTCTTGTGAACAATGTGTTAATTATAGCGCCTGTTGTTGTACACATTGTTACACAGAAGTGCTACACATCTTGGGCAGTGCCTGCACTTGGACACTCAAACGTTATCACAGAACCATAGCATTGTTAAGGTTGGAAAAGACCTCTAAGATCATGGAGTCCAACCATTAACCCAGCACCAGCATATTCACCACTAAACCATGACCCCAAGTGCCACATCCACAGGGTTTTTGAACACTTCCAGGGATAGTGATTCTGCCCTTTCCCTGGGCAGCCCATTCCAGAGCTAGACAATCCTTTCAGTGAAGAAATTTTTCCTCATATCCAATCTAAACCTCTCCTGGTGATTTCCTCTTGTCCTGTTACTTGTTACCTGGGAGAAGAGACTGACCCCCACCTGGCTACAGTCTCCTTTCTGGCAGTTGCAAAGAATGATAAGGTCTTCTCTGAGCCTCCTTTCCTCCAGGCTAAATATCCCCGGGTCGCTCAGCTGCTCCTCATAAGAATTGTGTTCCAGACCCCTGTGACAAACCGACAGTGAAGGCCCATGGTCTGACATGATTCTTTCAGAAACGGGCCAGCCTCGGCCTGAGGCACGGCAAGACAAACTGCCTCAGACAGTTTGTCTGTGCAGGCAACACGGAAGGGCAGGCCCCTGGAGCGCACAAAATGAAATACCCACGTAAGAGACTCGGCTATCTCAAGAAGAGGGACCATATCCCCTGCATATAAATGCAGAAAATGAGGGCACCCTCACACTGGTGGCATAGCCACCAACATGCAGCACTTTTATCCCTTCTTTTTTATCCTGTGTAGCTACAGAGTCACAAGGAGGGTACTGACAAGCAGTCAAGGAATTCAGCTGCTGGTTCGCTATGCAGGACTTGGGAGCTGGAGGGCGAAAGTGATGCATGGAAATTAAGTTAATTTTAAACCGCAGGCAAGAGAAGAGACTTGCTAGCAGTTACTTAAGAGAAGCTGCTGACTGTTTAAATACCATTAAGAAGATTAATGTCAGCCCGCAGAACCACTGAAAAATTAGGGCTGAAAGGGACCTTGAAAGGTCAGACCAGTCCATTCCACTAACCCAAGGAGGATCACCTAAACCTCGGACATCCCTGACAGATGTTGCTTAACTTGATCTTAAAGCCCTCCACTCCCTAGGCAGTCTATTCTTTATTATCCCTGTCATTAGAAAGTTTTTCCTAACATCTAAATTGAGCCTTTCCTGCTGTGACTTAAGCCTTCTTTTTTCTTCTTTTTTTTGTCTCTCCTCTCCTCCATCACAGACAAGGAGCAATGATTACGTCTTTTTATGTGTTTAAAGACTTCAGTTCTCTCCTCCTTTGGGTCAGAGAATTTCAGTTCTTTCAGGCTTTCCTGGTAGGTAATGGTTTCTCCATTTCCGCTTGTTCTCCCTGCTCTCTGCTGGGCTGGATCCAATTACACCACATCTCCCCTTAACTTATTTTCCATCACCTCAACACCATGACATAGCTGACTTGCATTCAGCTTTTGATCCTTTTCCTGAAGAATTGCTACTTAACCCATCACTCCCTCCTCTGTACTCTGAGAGTTCATATTGTTGCTCAAGTGTACAACCTTCCACTTCTCCTTATTCAACTGCCTCCTGTTTCTTCCAGACCATTTCCCCAATTTGCCCACACAGTTTTAAACTCTAATCCTGCTCAACACTACATCTACAGTTTTATTTCATGTGTAAAATGAAAGTCCTTTTGTTTATCCTTTATAAAAAAAACATAACAAAACAATTAAGCCAAACTGAATCAGACGTAGGGTGAAACCCCACTCAAAGCCAGCTTTAACCTGGACAAGAAGGTGCTGGCAGCAGTGCCCTGGGTGAGGTTATTCAAGCAGGTTTGTACCGAGTGACCTCAGCCACTCCTCACAAGGCTTCCCCTCCAGACGCTTCACCATCCTCCTTTGGAAGCGTTCAAGGCCAGACTGGACAGGGCTTGGAGCAACTTGATTTAGTGGAAGGTGTCCCTGCCCACGGCAGAGGGTCAGAATGAGACATTCTTTAAGGTCCCTTCCAACCCAAGCCATTCTGTGATTCTAGCAGAGCAAGTTTCCCCAGCTGGTTTCAAACAGCGAACACCGAACTACTCCGACAGCCACACGATGTAACTGCAGTCAGGCCTTTCCCGCCTCTCCTCTCCACAAAAGCCCTCCTTTTTGTGTTGCTGTCCTTTCTGTGTCTCCGTCCCAGCCGCCTTTGACCCACGCGCCCTCACCGTCCCCCTCGGCCTCCCCACTGCTGTCACCCAGGCCCTGTGTGCCAGTGGACCTGCCCCGGCTTGGGGACGTGCCACGGGAAGGACCAATTTAAACAAAGATAAATGAGGATGGTAAAATCTGTGTTATTTTTGAGGTAAATCTCTGCTATTTTTGAGGTAAATCTCTGTTATTTTTGAGATTAGCCCTATTTTGCCGCCCGGCTCCGGGCGGCGCGGCCCGCGGCTGCCCCCTGGCGGTCAGGAGGTGTCCCGGCTCAGCCGGCGTGAGGCGGCGCCAGACGTCAGTCGGGCACAAGGGACAGAGGTTCTACCGCCACTATCCCCTGGCCACTGCAACCACTGTCGTTGAGAGGAATGATGGGAACAGGGGTCATCCCGTCAGCGTGCTAGATCAGGAATAGACAGGGAAGGTCAGGCTGCCCGTTAGCACAAACTTCCCCCCCGCCCCTCCCCTTTCCCTGCCTGTTCTGCGAGCGAGGGCATTTCATCACCCCTGACATGGTCACAGAGTAGGGAAAGGCAGTGAAACAAGCCCATGTGACCTCACAACAGCTGTGCAAGAGACAAAATCAAGAACTGCCTTTGCTCCACAGGTGAACTCAAGTCTACCTCAATGCCATATGGACACCTTCTCTCCCTGCTGCTGCACCCAGGCTCTGAGGAGCATTTTGGCCTTACTCAAAACAGGCTGATCCCAGCTCATTTCTGCCTCTCTCTGAACTACCTCACTCAGCAAGCATCCCAGAGGGCCTCATGCCCCTGGCCTCACACTGTGCCCCACCAGCCAGCAAGCAGACCTGTGGCTTGGCTGCCATTCCCTGCAGCCTCCAAGGAGCCCACCTGCTTGGTAAGGATGTGCCTCCAGCAGCACCAGCGATTGGCACATACAGGAGGGGACCTGGGCAAGCAGGCTGCACCCCTCCTAATTGACTGAAGGAAGAGGAACACTTGAACTTGCTCCAAAAGGAAGCTCAAGCTCCAGCTTCCCCACATTCATTTACTTGCAGAGCTTGCCCAAACCTGCAAGTAGGCATGAGCTTGCAGACAGGCAGCTGGGAGGAAGCAGAGTCAGGCCAGTGCAAGTCAGCTGGAGGTATTGACCCTTCTGGCAGTTTGGATGCAGACCTTGGGCTCAGCTTAAACATGTCTTTCTTTCCTTCTCCTCTATCTAGAACTGGCCCTTCCCAGTCATTATTTTCTTCAGCATGACTCATTCCAGCAACAAGTCCATTCAACACTGTCTATCCAGGCCCTGCAAAACTTGTCAAGACAAGCTCCATCAGGCCCTACATCCCTTCCATACAGGCAGTTCCTGGGGATAAATAAATATACTATCCAATAACTCATTTTTTTTTGTTTTAAACACACAAAAAAATCTATGGAGTATTGAAATAGTCCAGTTTATTCCAGGGCAAAGGCTTAAGGCCAAGACAACGAGCAAGAATCTCTCAAGAACTACTCTCTGCCCTTCAGCTGATGACAGCATTGAGAGGTACTTCTGTGAGATGCACAGAAAGCTCTGGTGCCAAAGCATGATAGCACACAGAAAAAAAATCAAAGCAAGCTTCCTAAATCAAATCTGCTTCCTAATGCAAGCAGAGCAGCTATTGCTGCCATTTGACGTGCATCAAAGCTGTGAGCTTTAAGTGCTATGGGTAGTCAGGAAGGAGTCTTTGCAAGACGTAGGGTGATGTGATCACATAACTGAAAGCTCCACTTTCCAAGCCTATCACAAACAGGGAGTTTCAGTTAAAAGTTTCTCTGTGCTCAGAACAGGATGAAGTCTGCTCAGCAATGAATGCAAAAAGTGCCACGGAACAATGACAGCTGCAGGTGCAAAGAAAGAAATGCTAGAGGCGTGATAGTACTTCAACCTTTATTTTCCAAGACACATAAAAAGAATTAAAACAGTTCTAAACCCCACAAAGCTTTAGAATACTTCACAATACAGAAATGCTAACTCTGCTTCCTGCTTAGACTAACCAGCAGGGAGGTCTTTCATTCAGGCCTTTATGTCAGTAGGTGCATAAAGCTGTGTCATTTATTTCAGGTACATAAGTGACAGGAGAAATGTACGGTAGAATCATTCCAGTTTGGTTCAAGCCCAGGAAATTCTTCTGAGAGGGATGCTGTGCTGTTGACTGGAAGCCACATTCAACAGGTACTGCTCACACCATGTACAGATGTCTGCAGTCAGCCAGTCTGTCCCTGTGTAACAGCACAGGGGCTGTGCTAGGCCACAGGGCTCCAAAACAACGGGTACACTGGAAGGACAGACAGAAAAACAAAAGGAGGAAAGCTGACCCAGGTTTCTGTTAGAGGGCATAGTGCTCTTCCACCCTTTTCCCAGACTGCTAAGTGATTTAGCCAAATGCATAGGTCCAAAAGAGTCATCAGCATCACTTAGGAAGGCTAAAAAACACCAGAACAGCTTCATTTAATTGACACCTTCTCTATCGACAGTATATCAGCCGAAGGGCTAACAGATATCTGTGTCTGGTCCAAGGTTATGGCTGCATCCTCATGCAAGAGGACTTTTTTTTGCCATCCTGCAGTATAACAGGAATGCGATCTCTCAGGCCTCCTCTGCAGCACTTGCATTACAACACAGACCAAACCACTGCTGCCCCATGAAGTTTACTTCAGTAATGAACACTACTCCTGATTTTTGGCAACTGAATACCAGCCTTAGAAGCAGAAACTACTATGTCTTTATTCTGGCTACATTAAAGAATGGTTTCACAGGAAGAAAAAGAAGGTACCCAGAAGTTTGCCCAGGAGAAAATTTAACTGCTTTGGAAAGAAGAAAACATAAAGAACAGATAATGTGTGTTTTCAGTCCTGTATATGCACATTGTCTGTCTTTTTCACCCAGAACTGTCAAAAGCTCTTTTTGGAATAATTAATTTTCAGGGGACAAAAAGGAAAGGGTCTGTATGTATGTGGAGGGACTGAGAAACCATTTGTGGCATCACTGTTCAGTAAGTTACACCTGAGCCACAATTAGGATATTTCATGTCTAGGTAGAAAGGGGCTACTCCTGGATTGTAGTGACAGACCTCCAGCTGTGGGATACAGAATGTGATAGGGTCTGGAAATTTGCATACTATGAAGCTATTGCAAGGAACCTTCTATGTCTGGGCTAATATGGACACTTCTAAAATCCATGTCACAAATCTGGTAGTTAAAACAGAAAATGCATTTCAGAGCACTTACACTTCCTCTCTTTGGATCATCTAAAATGCACAATACTTCCAGAGAACTGTGGACTATTTAGACCAGCGGCCAAAACCAATCATTTAACAGAACATTCAGCTGACCAGCCCAATATTACATACTGCTGTCTGCATGTTTGTAGCTTTGCATAAGTAACTGGTGACATCTTTCAAGGTAAAAGTAGAACAACCCTGTCCCAGCTTACCCAAAATACTGCCAGTGCTCTATTTCATGTAGCAACTCTGAGCTCTTCTGCTCTTGAGTAGCTGGATCTTCCTCTCTGGAGAGTCTCAAAAATTTTAGGAATTGAAGTGGGAGATGTACACATGTTCTGAAGGGCATGGACATCTAGAATCACAACACAAGTCACCTGAGCTCTCAGGGAAACACATCCTCCTTCTTAGCAGGACAATTTGCATGCCATGCAATTGATTTATTGGTGCACTTAAAAGGCAGACATTAATGCAGTGAACTTTCTGACCCTTGTATAAATAGAGCCCAGCGTAATCCCAACCACTTTACACAGGATGAAAGAAAGAAGAACCAGAGTTGTTTTAGCTGAGTATGACAAGAGATATCTGTGTCACCCTGGCTACTTTTACACCTCATACTATTCCCTCTTCTATTTTCTTAGAGACAAGCAAGAGGGTAGATTTGAGGTATCAGTGGGATGAAGGAAAGCTTCTTATGACTAGACGAGGAGGAGGGAAAGCAGAAAATGTAAAAAACCCATATGCTGTTGGGGAGACTAGACTTGCCTTAACACAGCAGTCACAGCAGACAACCCTGAAAGAAAAAAGTCTCCAGCATTATCATTTGAGTAAAGCTCAGCAGATACCATTACTGCAGCTACAGGGGACATTCCCAAGTAAGTCTGAATCCATGATTGTGGCAGAACCACTTGATGGCAAAGTGAGCAAGTTGAGAACTCCCCTGTTCAGTTTGCCAGCCTTCCTATTTCTGGTAGCTTAAATCATCTGAAATGTGTCAACGTCCATAGCTTCAAGGCTTTATCTGCAAATGCTCATTATGCTTCACCCAACACTACCACCAGACAGTTGCTCAATTTTCCAGTGGTTGTTTAGTTGCTGCTTATAATCTATTCAGTGCTTCACAACTGCTTCAAATAGATTTAAGTGAGCCTTAATGAGCCTGAAGTTCGTTTCTCACTCTCCCATGAACAGAAAGCCTCTGACAAATAAATGGATACAAATAGGCTCAACTCCTTTCCCAGTCACAAGGTCTGGAATTCTCTTTTACAGTCCTCAACAGAAGATTCTGGTGTAGACCCTCTCCCAGAACCCATTCAAGCCCTTGGCTGAAGTTAGAGCAAACCTTTAGAGCACAAGGCAGAGGGTGATCTCAGAGAAACTAATTTAATACTGGCACAGAAATTTGGTTACTGCTGACTTAATACTAAAGAGTTAAAACTGAGATACTACTTTAGGGACAAGATTTTCTACATCCTCCCCAGCTGTAGACACTTCAGCCTGGCTTGCGCAGTAAGGCAAAGCTGAAGGGCTCAACAACCTGCTCCTATCCAGTAGTACAACCGATGAATACTGAGAATTCTCAGCACTGTTCTTTCACTCTTTTCTCCCTCCTCATTCAGTCCTTTTGTACCAGCTCACCTGCTGCAGAGGTAACAGTTGTAAGGCCACTTAAGAAACATCTGCTTATGGCAGCTGAAACAGATCTATGGAGAGGAAAGTTATTCGTGAATGCAAATGGGAAACATCTTTGTACCAACAGTATCCACTGCCTGCCAAAGAGCAAGCACGTAAACAAACCTTCTAAAGGCTTTAGATGCATATACAATAACAGAGGTCCAATAAAGGATAGCAAAGACGCAGGAATTAAAAGCT
>WAAG01001826.1:0-19029 GCA_013390105.1 Tichodroma muraria | reverse complement strand
GAAGAACATCGAAACTTATCAAAAAGAATTTAAATCAGTGCAACAACCATCACAGGAATTGCGTGTACAGGTTTTTGAAAGTGTTTCAGAGAGTTTGACCATGAAGGCTACATCAGTAGAAGAAATTAAAGCCGTGCACACATCAGTCCTTTCTCAAACATCTCAGAGCACCAAAATCTCTATGATGACCTCTCAGGAAAAGAAAGATGTCCCTCCAAAGATTCTCTTGCAACTCAGAGACCTAACTGTGAAATGTGGTGACACTGCTCAGTTCATATGTGCCTTAGAAAATGAATTCTATGAGTTTCTTTGGGCCCATGAAGGTGAAAAGATAAAATTGTCTGAAAAATTGAAGATATCACAAAACGGAAGTGTTCTTCTGCTCACAATCCTAAATACTCAGCTGACAGATCAAGGACTGTACAGTTGTACTGTGTATAATGACTATGGAGGGACAACAACTTCTGCAATACTAACAGTCAAAGGTGGTTATCCGACTTTTAACATTATCACTTATTTTTTGCAGCTTCATTGTAACTGCCTAGATCTCACTCATATTACCTTTATTATCAGTATTTAATTGAGAGAAAGCTCTAGTAATAATGCTCTGGGGCTTTTCCTCCACATTTACAGCTCTATTCATAAGTGACGTGCAGTACTGGGAAGCTGGTACTGTAACTTTGTGCCTCTTCCCATAAAGTCATAGATGTCTCAGGATTTTTATTCTTCATGTCTTTCATGACATGCAGTGAGATGTAAAGCAAAGCAGGCTTGAAGGAATTTTTATATTTTGTTAATTCCTGAAGCAGGAATTTAGGGAGGAGAAGAATGTCAGATGCAATGTTGAATTAGATACTAGGTCATTTCAAATTCCAGCATGCTTCCAACAAATCCAACATTCCAATTCCAAAGTTAGCAATATAAGTTAATGTACTTGAAAGGATCAATGGGTGCAAGAATTGTATTACTGCAATAATGAACTGTCTTCTCCCTTTCACTCTTCCTAATAGATAAGTATTTACTTTTTGCTTGAACTCCTTCTACTTCTTCCTGATATTCATGTATTAAAACGTTAGTAGTGTTACCACTAGTGAAGACCCAAAAATGTATTATCACCACAGGTGATAGTATTTCTGATGAGTTCAAAAGAATCAAGACCAGAAAACTAAGATGAATAATGAGAAAGGCATTGACCTTGTTGATTCGGCTCTTAATTACTGAAATTTCTTTCTTCACTATAGAGCTGTCAAAAGCACTTTACATAATCTTCTGCTGCTACTTTTCAAATTAAGGCTCTAAATTAGAAGCAAAGATGTTCTTTTTTTAGTCATTGTGGATCAACACTTGGTCCCATGAAAGACCCACAGGCTTAATTGGTACCCAGAATTAGCTTAACAGGAATAGAGCTCTTAAATGTGCAATCACTCACGTTTAATAGCACTGTTTTAGCACTAATATATGGCATATTCTATCAATACTAATTACTGGGGTTTTCCCCCATAAGTTTTTTTTCCCCCATAAGGTTTTTTTTAATTCCTGCAAAACATCTGACCTAATCCTTTTCCTAACTTTATTCTTACCTAGCAAAAGAAGCACAAGCCAAAGCAGTAACAAAAATTACTCTCGAATCAGATATTAAAAGCTTTAAAGCAGCCAAAGATTGTCAGTTTAAAGCACCTGAAGTTAAGCAAGAATCTTCAAAGAAAACCTCCAGCATGTTTATATCTACATCCCAAAGACCACATGAAACTGAGAAGCAAAGAAACAGAGTATACTATCCTGATGTTGTGCCATGTGAAGACATCACAGAAACTGACGCCAAAGCACCAGAGTTTCTTGAAACTCTGCCTTCAGAAACCACTGTAAAGGAAGGAGATGATGTGTTTCTCTTTTGTATAATGAAAGGTGTGCCTACACCTTGTGTAGTCTGGCTGTGCAATCAGCTAATAGTTGAGGAGACTGCACTGTGTTCTGTAAAACATGATGGGCCACTGTGCAGTTTAAGATTGTTGAAAGTTGGTCAGGACCACGAGGGTATATACAAGTGCAGAATAGTTAACCCTGCAGGACAAGCCGAGTGCAGCACCCATCTGAAAGTGACAGGTTGGCAACTGCATGTTCCTTCCAAGTATCAATTCCTCATGCATAGCATCATAATTGCATTCCACTATATTCATTCCTTAGGAGATGATAAAGAACGAGAAGTATCTCGTTAGTCTGTGGATTGTTGAATGTTTTCTTCAGGGATTTACAGCATGATAAAGGCATGTTTCAGAAACTTCCCCCACCCTGCAAAAAGAAAGCAAATCTTACAGAAAAATTTACATTGCAAACAAGTTTGAAAATATTTGATTTCTCTATTCTCAAAATTTATCAGGTGTTTGAATTGTTTGGCATGCATTTATGTGTGTGTATGTACATGTCGATTTATGTCTATTTGCAAAACAGATTGGACGTTTTTACTATATAAAGTATTGATTGGCACATTTAACAACTATAGCTCAAAAACCTTTGTCTTTTTTGTTCTAGCTCCTGAAAAAATTGTTCATGAGAAGCTAGAGGAAGAGGTTGAAATGGAAGTGAAAGGTACAATCACCAATGAGAATAATTAGTACCAGTAATTATTAATGTTGTGAAAAGATTTTATCAGCTTCCATGAAGTGTCTGATGGGGAAAGACACACTTTAAAGCATATTGGAACATGTTGCATGTTTGTTTTGATATGCAAAGGGTTACCTGCATTATAAGGTTATTTAAGTTTTAAAATATGTTTAAAACTTCAAATCTATAATTGTGCAGCATATTTTTAACTTTTACTTCATGCTTTGCAGCTGTTCACAGAGCTCTTATATGTTCAAATTCCTTTTGAATGCATGGAATAGTTTACTTCAGAAAGAAGCTATACAAATCTTAATTGTGTTACTTTTAAACAAGTTAGCAGCCTAACCTTAATCGGTTCAATGGACACTATTGGATGGATAGATGAAGTATACTAGAGAGCATTTGTTGTTTAGGTTATGTGAAAGCTACACATTCCCATTGATTCCTTGCACTTTTTTTTACATACATTAATTCATCATTATACATCTCTTACCCTGGCTTGCAGATAGCATACGTGGTTCATGTTGCTTGCTTTTTCTCCCCATGCATAACACTGTGAAGTTAGTGGCTGTATTAGTTCGAATAAACGCCTCCTCATTTTGTGTTACTTACTTTTTAAAAAAAATATATTTCAAACTATTTTTTTCAATTGTTTGAACACATCTACAAACAGAGGGGTCAGAAAGGGCGTTTATTCTACTGTCTGCAAGTCAGGTAAGATTTTCTTCTTTGCCACCCAAAGACACACAGCTTTTCCAGGCAACAAAAACATATACGCAGAAGAACATGTTATTTTGAAATTCTTTTTTTGCTTGTTCAAGAAGAAATTTCCACAGTCTGAAGAAAGAACAGACAACGAACGATTTTCGTGTCAATCTTTAAAACAGAGCAAGGCATTGCGTTTATTCGAACAAATATGGTGAGTGAATTACTTTTTTTTCCTGGGTGTGTGATGAAATCTGTTGCATGCCCATTTTTTATTTCAATATATTGCTACTTTTTTACAACCAGGTGGTAGGCAGAGCGTGACATGTTGAAACCCAGTCTCCTTCTTTTGCAGAACAGCACAGCGTGGCAGACTTCGAGGGACGTGGCACCGCGGCGGTGCTGGCTTGCCCCCAGAACCGTAAACCCATCTTCACACAGGGACTGAAGTGTAGGTCTGTCTTGGAGGGGGACCCTGCATTCTTCCGATGCAAGCTGGTGGCTTGCCCAGCACCACGCATGGCCTGGTTCCACAACAACCGGCCCGTCCTCCAGGACTGCCGCAAGGTGATCCGCACCGAGAGCTCGGAGCACACGCACTGCGCCAGCCTGGAGCTGCGGGACGTGCGGGAGCACGACGCTGGCAGCTACAGGGTATTTGCCATTAACAGCGAGGGCTCAGCCGAGTCCACCGCCTCGCTGCTGGTGGCACGCAGAGGGGAGCGGCGGGGCCCGGCCCTCGCCGGGGGAGCGGAGTGCATGCGGCGGAGCTGGGAGTGCCTGCTGCAGCAGCGGCGGGAGGAGCGGCTGCGGGTGGTGCTCCGCTGCACCGGCTCACCCTTTGACAAGGGCCAGGAGCCTGAGCCCGGGGACCTCTCACCAGCCCGCGGCATGGTACGAACCATCCGTTTCCAGAGCCTGCCGCTGCCGGGGCCCTGCCGCCCAGGGCTGGCACACAGTAGGGAGCACAGGGGCACGGTGGCTAATGCTGAGGAGCTGCTGGACGAGGAGATCCGCTGGAAGCTGCAGAAGCTGCGGGAAGCAAAGAGGGCGGCACTGAAAAAGAAGCAGGAATCCCTCATGTCCACTCCCCAGGAGGGCCCTCCTGGGAAGCCCAGCCCACTTAAGGTGGCTGCCAAAATGGTTGGCTCGAAGCCGCTCACAGTGCAGGTAGTGAAGCAATACTCCAGGCCCAAATCCCTGGGGCAGGGATGGCAGGTGCAAGGTGGGCTCCTGGAGCCCTGCCCACCCCTCTTTGTACAGGAGATCAAGCCCCAGGAAACTGTTGAGGGACAAAGATGCGCTTTCTCCTGCCTCTTCCATGGCCGCCCACAGCCCACCGTCACTTGGTACAACAATGACAAGCCCGTGGGGCGCATCCAGGGCACTGCTGTTCACACCACGGGGTGCTGCTCCACACTGACCTTCCCATCTGTGCTCCCACAGCATGGTGGCACTGTCACCTGTGTGATCTTCAACCCACTGGGCACAGTCAGCACCTCAGCTGGACTCCATGTGAGGCGGCGAATGCCAGCCTATAAGTACACGAAGAAGGAAAAGGAGGAGATGAAAGTGGAGGAGAAGAAAGAGGAGGAGAAGGTAAAAGAGGAAGAACACGAGGAAGAGAAGAAGGAAGAGGAGAAAGTGAAGGAGGAAGAGGAAGATGTTGGTCTAGCCTTTGCAGCAGAGAAGGGACTGCGAAGTGCAGTTCCAGACTCAGACTTGCTGTCGTTGCCTGTGGAAATCAAAATCACTGCCCCCACTCCAACGCCAGAGCAAGATACAGAGATGAGGGAGACCCCACGACTCTCTCCAGAGCGGGCTGCTTCCACCATAAAGCACAGATTTAAATTTTCATTTGATATGGGAAATGAACCACCCCAAATTGTGACAGAAGCCCCGGCACATATTCATTGCCATGAAGGAGAGGAGGTGGTGTTGGAGTGTGCTGTGTCTGGGCAGCCCTCACCAGTTGTGAGCTGGTCCTTGAATGGCCAGAGCCTCTCTGCCAGTGAGAGACTAAGGTTTGAAGAAGGCAAGGATGGCACATACCGCTTACACTTTCAAGAGGTCTCTGTCACAGATGCTGGGCGATACTGTTGTGTGGCCACAAACGTGGCTGGAACAGCACAGACTGCCTCTGAGCTCACAGTGCAGCCCAGGGCACCCGAGCTGTATAGCAAGGGTGGAGGCACTGAGGAACTGCCTGCCATGGACCATGTTCTGCAGCTCCAAGGCCTCAGCATACTTGGGGAGGATGAGGAGGAACAGATTGCATGCCCCAAGGAGGAGGAAACCCACCTACCCTGGTCCCTGAGGTTGTCTCCACCTCCTGGTGAGCAGCTGGAAGATTGTGAGGAAACACCTCACGTCAGGGGAAGTGAGATGGAGGAAACAATGGTGCTGGATATCACAGAAGTTTATGCGAGGCAAGAAATGGGCAATACAGAAGAAAGGGTGAGTTATACAGATGGTATTTCTGAGACAAGGCAGCACAGGGGGAAAGCTGTCTCTGAGGAACACAACTTTGGAATTGATACCACTGAATTGCACCCTACCATATCCAGGGAAGGATGTGAACTGGTGGCCAAGGATTCAGGTCACTTTTCTGAGGAGCTGGAGCCTGAAGGAGGCAAGGTGCTGCCACATACAGATACTCTGTCCTGGGACATCTTGAAGACACCATTTATGGAAGTGCAAGGGCAAACACATGCCTCTGAGAAGTCTGCTGTGGCAGAGGAGTGTAAGGATTTATCATTTATGGAAGTGCAAGGGCAAATACCTGCCCCTGAGCAGTCTGCTTTGGCAAGAGAAGGTAAGGATTTATCATTTATGGAAATGCAAGAACAAACACATGCCTTTGAGCAGTCTTCTCTGGAAGGGGAGTGTAAGGATTCATCATTTATGGAAGTGCAAGAGCAAGCACATGCCCCTGAGCAGTCTGCTTTGGCGAGCGAGTATAAGGTTTCACAATTTTTCTTTCCTATATCACCTGTGGTGCAAGATGGAAGTGATGTCTGCACGGAGTGTGATGTCCCTGCCTGGGAGGCAGTGACTCCTGATGAGCCTCTTGTGGAAGAGCCAAGTGTGCCCCACCTGCAGGACCACATTGCAAGCACCCCCACAAAGGAGGAGTTTGGCTTTTATGAATTCTGTGCAGGAGAGCAGCAGGAGGAACAGGTCAAGGAGCAAGAGAGATCAGTTGATATTGAACAGGACATTAAAGCTGATGATAATCTTTGTAAAGAAGAAGTGATTGATGATGGTGATGCCACACACTGGGAAATACAAAGTGACAGGCAAATGCTGCAAGAAATGGATTCTGATGCATGCAGCCCTTCTTTAGATCTAATCCACACTCCTCCTGGCATAGAAAACTCAAGTCAGGTTTTTGCTGAGGAAGCTGAAGTTTATCTGGAAGAAGTGTGTTTCAGAGAGCAACTGTTGCCATCTGAGACTGATGCCGAGATCATATTTGATCTGAAGAAGTTTGCAGAGCCTTTCCCAGCTGCAGAGACTATGTACACAGAAAAGGCACAAACCCCCACAGCCCTGGAAAGTGTGGAGGCCATCACTGGGATCATCTCCCCTGTGCACCAGCCTGATGTGCTTGGGAAGGAGATGTCTCTGAGTGAGGAGCTGCGTCAGAGCTACAGGATGCAGCAGGAGGAGGTTGATGTCCGGGAAGAGGAACAGCTAAGAGAAATTGTAACAGCTGATTTGCAAACTCCTAATGGGGACCTTGGCAGTGTCATGATATCTGCTGAAGAGGGACGTTCTGCTGAAGAAGTTCAGGAGTCAAAGATGAGTGTCTGTGGAAAGGACTCACTTCAGGAAAAAATTAATGAATTTCTAGTGGAGCCTACGCCAGGTTTCCAAAGAGGAGTTCAGGAAACACATGTGTGGGAGAGTGGGGAACGATTGGAGACCACAGACTCACAAAGCGACAGCTTCATTATAGACTTGAAAAAAGCTGCACAAGAAAAGAAGCCCCAGGCTGGGCATCAGGCTGAGGAAGATGGTGAACCTGAGACAGAAGAGGTCTTTGAGCCAGGAATGAGCAGCCTCACCTGTGAGATGGAAAGCACAGATTCCCCTGAGGAGATGCTCAGAGACATCCAACAGGAACCAAACACAACCAAGGGCTTCTCTTTTGGGAAACTCATACTTGGGTTAGTAATGGATGATCCTGTAGCACAGAAGGAGCAAAGGAAGGAGTCTTGGGACAAGAAGAGGACTCCCATGGAGGAAGTTTCTGAGAATAGCCTGGATGGAGAAGAAATGTGGGAGGATACTTCTGCAGGCCCAGAGCCCAGTGCTGTTCAAATCTCAGAGCTGGAGTCTGATTTGTCCCTGGCCAATTATTTAAGATCCACTGGGATATATGAAACTCCAGCTCTTAAAGGCACAGTTCAGAAGGAGCAGCAAGAAACTATAACTTCACTGGAAGTAGAGGAGGTTACCTTCAGCATGGTTTATGATTATTACAACAATCATCAGGAACTTGCCCGGCCCTTCTCTCCTGAGTCAGAAATGTCTATAGAGCTGGAGAGTGGGAGCAGAGAGGAGTCACCTGATTCAGACCGCTTCTACACACCTCCCTCCTCCGTGGAAATCTTTGAAACTGCTTCATCAGCATCCTACCACACGCCGCTGAGCACTCCCGAGCGCTACTCCACACCATCGGAGGGCTCAGGGTACAGCACGCCCCCTGAGCGCTACTCCACACCGTCCGAGGGCTCAGTGTACAGCATGGCCCCTGAGCACTACTCCACACCTTTTGAGAGTTCAAAATGCAACACACCCTCAGAGCTGTATTTCACACCTTTTGAGGGACCCTACTCTGCATCAGGGGACAGCACGCCACCAGAACGCTACCGGACACCCACTGGGGAGTATATGGATGCCCTGACCATGCTCCCGCTCTGTGAGAGGAGGCATCAGCCTGCAGACCAGCCCCAGGCAAACGGGTTTATGACCCCCTGTGAAGCCCTGGAGCCGTCAGGCAGGGACGTGCCACCAGCATTCCTCAAGGCTTTGAGCAGGAGAAGGTTGTATGAGGGCAGCACACTGACGTTTGTGGCTGAGGTGGTGGGTGTGCCCAAGCCAGGAGTGAAGTGGTATCGTAATAAGTCTCTGCTGGAGCTGGATGAGAGAGTGCAGATAGAGAAGGATGGGGACAAATATGTTCTGGAAATCACTAATGTCCAGAAAGCTGATGAAGGACAGTATCTGTGCCATGCAGTGAACATTGTCGGGGAAGCTAAAAGTATTGCAGAGGTGGAAATTTTGCCTGAAGATGGACGGTCATTGGCACTGCCACCCCCTGTCACCCACCAGCATGTTATACACTTTGACATGGAGGAAAACACATCTTCAAGGTCCCCTTCACCACAGGAAATCCTTCTGGAAGTGGAGTTGGATGAAAATGAAGTGAAAGAGTTTGAGAAGCAGGTCAAAATCATAACCAGTCCTGAATTTAGCCCAGACAAGAAGAGCATGGTGGTTTCCCTTGATGTACTTCCACTTGCCTTGTTAGAACAAGCTGCAGGCTTGGCCGCAGGAGAGAATGAAGATATAAAAATTGATTTCCAAGTAACTGAAATGCCTCCACGCTTCGCTGTGCCCATTACAGATATTGAGGTGACAGAAGGCTTGGATGCAGTTTTTGAGTGTGTTGTAACGGGCACTCCTGTCCCAGTAGTTCAGTGGTTCAGAGGTGACACGTGTGTGACACCTGGCACAGGGAAGTATGTCGTGAGTCAGAAGGAGGGACTTCACAGTCTGAAGGTCCAAACTGTAGGACCTTCTGACAGTGGCTTGTATCGCTGTCAGGCAGTGAATAGGCTGGGAGAAGCAACGTGCAAAGGCTGCCTTGTGGTCATGGCTCAGCAGGAAGCAAATGCAGTGAGCATTGAGGCAGTCGCAGGCTGTGAACCACACAGGTCCCAGAAGCGTGACTTGCTCTTGAGTACAACTGTGAGCCCAGGTGACCAGTCAGAAATAGAGCTGGAATTTGAGTTTGAGCCGCAGAGAGATGACTCAGAAAAAGCAATCCAGCTGCTTGCAGTGACTCAACAAGAGCAGGAAGTGGAAGGGGAGAAACATGTCAACATTAGTTTTGATGTGTTTGCAGAGCCATCTTTGGATGAGCGGGTTGAGTTTAAGGCAGAGGACTCGGAGAGCTGCAGCTTTGAGTTCCAGGTCACAGAAGCTCCTCCCAGATTTGTGAGGCTCATTTCTGACTACAGTACATTTGTAGGTGCCTCAGCGTGCTTCCAGTGTCTCGTGACTGGTTGCCCTCGTCCAAGTGTCCGCTGGTACAAGGATGGGGTGTTGCTGGAAGGGGATAGGTACTGTGCACAGGAAGAGCAGAATGGCTTGCACAGTCTTACCATTGAAAACCTGATGCAAAATGACAGTGGGCAGTACAAATGTATAGCTACTAACAGGGCAGGAACTGCTGAGACTTGTGCTCTGTTAACATTATACTAAATTTCCATAATTTATTTCAGAGTCTGTCTTGAAATACTACGTGTTTTTATGATGTTGTTCACTGCAGGTAAAAATGCAGCACTCATTTTAGGGGCATTGTTTTCATCTCTTTAAGGATGAAAACCACTCTGTGGGCATATTTGTGTTTCACTTAGGTTTGCCTTCTTTGGGGAATTTAAGTGAGATTTAATCCATGCATAGATTTTGTGCACACTTTCTGCACTGAGGGATGTTTCAGGCTCTTTCTACACTCCTTGCTCATTCTTGTAAAGATATTTTAATTGACACTCATTTGCGTAGGACTAATTTTTTTGTATAATGTATATATACCTGTGTGTCTATAACAGTGCAATCACTATTGTTTTCTGTAGGCTAGAAATCACTGGAAAATGTAGACACCACCTTTTTTTCTTGTAACCTAGAGGTATGGAACACTAACTTATGCTTGTTGTTTAGTTTGGATATAGTTCTGTTAAAGAACTCCTTAAATTGGATTCCCCCTTCTCACAATGTTGTGTCAGAACATGATTCAAATCCTGTTTACAGTTTCTATTACTGCAAAATTCTTACTTCTATGGGCCTCTCTCTACCGACTCACAGAATTAGATGCCTTTTTTAAGTCAATGAAATTATGCTGTTGCAAAGAAAAGCAGAGCAATGGGAAGAAAAATGAAAATTTTGCATTAGTAGAGACTGGACAGTATTTTCTTCTCTATTACCAAGTAATAAACGTGAAAGCATATTTTGTACTGTATTTTTATGAGGTAAAGGGAAAGGAAGAAGGGATCATAATCATAACAAATAAAAATGTTACTGTAAATTGATTAAAATAATTTTAGTTGTCCCTGTATTCCAGTGTCATTTGTAAAAAATGCATAGTAGAAAAATGTAAGATATTTTTATGCAGTGTTCTTGTTTCACATTTGAACTACATCTCTACATATTCCTTTTTTCTTTCTCTCTCTTTTTTTATTATTAAGAACAGTTAAGTGTGCTATGTATCGAGATGACCAGAAATAAGGGGAATATATTCAGTTGTTATCTATGGCATTTTCTCAGCACAGGAGACTTTTACATTAATGTTCTCAATGTGAATATATATTTTTATATTTAAAGTAATGCTAATATTTAGGAGGAATCAGCAGTAGCTGACATAATTAAATCAGAATTAAATCTATCTTACATAAACAATGATAAATTGATTAAGAAAATCTGTTTAAATGGAGGAAAATCATTAATGAATGTTTTTCAGAAACTAAATGACTCTCTAATGCATATACCAGCTTTCCAATCACCTATATGTCAAGGTGATATCTTGAGTTCAAGATCCCTAAGCAAAAACTAGTTTTATTTTTTTTACTTGTTAATGAGATTCTTCCAGTTATTTACAAATTGCTGTCAGTTCCTTGCAAACAGCTTTAGGCAGAGTGATGATTTTAAGCATAAAAACTATTCCTATTGTATGTTTGGTTATCTTCATACCATTTCTTATTTCTGAGTTTGATGTGTCCTCACAGTGAGACCACGATGTCTCTAAAAATTTCTGTTATTTTCTAAGACTATCCCATCACTCACCTGGGACAGTAATTTTTGTTCAAAAGATTCACCTTGCCTAATTGTGTTGCCTGATACAGATTTAAAGTCAGGAGTGGCAAGTTCTAATGACCCAGTACCTGGGCAAAATGACTGAAGTGTTTAGGCTAATGCAACCTTTCAGTGTCTTCTCAGCCATAACCCCTTGATAAATATTTAAGATTTGTATGTTAAAAGGCAGAACTAATTGTGCTTTCTGACAGGTAATGGTGGTAGGAAAGAGAAGCATGACTGTCTGACCCAATGTTGTGCTGGGAATTACTCCATGATGTGTCCTTAATCCATTCCTTGTGTAAATGTGTAGCACTGATGCATTAGGTCCTTAGGGAGGTTGGCATGAATTGTCTGATGTTCTATGTCAGTTGTGACATGAGGGGTCTTTTAGTTCCAAAGTCAGAGAGGTCAAAGACCCTTTGATTAGGTCCTGCGCAATTGTGAAGTGTGTTTATTTTGCCTGTAAATCTGAATATTCTTAGCAGAAAGAGGCCCATAACTTGGTTTTGGAGCCATAAGCCACACAGGTCCAAGTTCTTATTCACATCTGAAATATATGGTCGAGCATCTTTATCTCTAACCATGTAGTGGTGTTTGTGGTTTATGTAAATTTATAAGTCTTGGTTTAAGTTTCGTACATTAGCCAGGAGCACCTGGTTGACCTAAGCTACAATTATTAAATCTGGAGTAATCCTATTTTTGAATGAACTTAGTCTGGGACATCTGGTATAGCTTGACTATCTCTTTTCAAAAGTTTGTGTTTTCATAGGAATCAAAAAGCTCACAATTTTATTTTCAGATTTAATATTGTCTTTATTTCTACAAAACAAGTATCTTAAAAAAAGAATTCAATATGTCTATTTGTCATCAATGTGTAGTGAATGTGAACATGTATGGTTAATTTGTGAAATAAATATGAAATTATTTAAGTCCATCGCTTCTTGTATTTTATTAATTTTACAAACATATCTTAAATATGAAGAAGTATCTGTATAGTTCTTCTCTCATAAATATCCAAGAACACACAGAAAGTGCATTAATTTTTGCCACGCTCCTCTGTATAAAGCATTCTCCTGTGTTAACTCTGCAATTTTTATATTTTTTATTGTTTTATTTTATTGGCCCAATTCTGCCACCCATTCTCAAATTTACTTGCACAATTTATTACTGTTTTAACAAGGTTGGTAAGTAACACTGAAGGACTACTGTAATCTTTTTTTTTACTTAAGCATTTCTTCTCTGCTGTTAATCATTGCATGCATTGTGCTGTGTCATTTGTATTATGATGTTTGTGGCAAGACTAATAATTACTAAAACCAATGAGAAAGAATTGGGTGACAGAGTCTGTTCTTTTTTAGATTTGTTGTTGGAGTGCAGCAAAAATTCTTATCTCTCAATAAGTTTTAAAATTGAAGACACTGTAATTGAGAAGCTTATCAAGGTTCACCATTACAGTGCCTAGAGACATTAATCCACTCATACTTTCATTCTATTTTTTAAAACTTTTATATCTTTCCAGCATCAAATACTCTGGGTCTTGACTGAGCAAACTTGATTCAGTGAGGGCAACAGTATTTGATTTCCAAAGGTTTTCCTTGCATCGTGCTTTTCATGAATTGTTCTATTCCTGGAAATTCCATATTTCACTGATGTTTCTATTGTCAAACATCTGCAGAGATGTTCTGCACCTCTGCTTCCTCTCCTTTTTAAACTACTGTTGGAACTAAAGTTGTCCAATGAATATATCTATAATTTCACAAAGGCAAGAAAACAGAAAATCTTAGAAGTCTGTTCTCTTTTTCTCTGATGTTGTGGGAGTCTTAATGCGCCACATCTTGACAGGGAGGAGTTCAAAAGCGGAAATTTACATCAATTTTATTAAATCAAGGGTTTAAACTTGTGATGTTTGTAATAACAGTACTGTAAAATTAAGGGTATAATGACAATACCAGGACAGAAGTTGGTAAGGTAGAAGTAATCTTTTGGTGTGCTGGACAAAAGATAGACTTTAAAGAGATGAACTATGGATCAGAAGAAAGGTTAGTATGCTGAAAAGATTGTGGGTTGGTTGGTTGGTTGGGGGCGGGGGGACAACAGTGGGGATTCAATCCTAATTGTGGCATTCTGCTATTTTTTTTGCTGTTTGGAATTAAATTAGGGTCTTAGCACTATTCTGCTGTACTTGTTTGCATAGGTGTACATACAAATATGTGTGACACATACCACTTTAATTATATCTGTGAAATGCATCAGTGTTGCTTGATTGTTACTCGCACAGTGCACTCGGGAGGGAGTATGCCTAACCCATACTGTGATGTCAGGTTTAAAGACACACCCATCCTGATCAAGATAGGAAATTCTTAAGCAACCTGACAGCACAGCATGTCTTACTCATTTTGGCAGGTGTGACAGCAAGCGGACAACACAGATGTCCTGTTCATTGCTAGCTGCTGTATAGTATTGAGAAAGCCTCCAGCTATAGAAAAATAGTTTCCCTAACAATGTGTATTGCTATCTATGAGTGTTCTCATAAATATTCCAGTAAAACTAAACAATTTTTTTCCATACAGACATCGCTAGGTCTCTTATTGCCTCTTCTGAGGAAGGAAGAAATGAAGGCTACCACAGCGGCCTTCAATTGCCTGATAGAGAGAAAACACTTGAATTTGAGCCTGGAAAACTAGTTTATTTCAGCAAAGCAAAGATGAAAATTGAGGGTGAGGGCAAAGCCCCTGTTTTCCTCAAACAGGTTTCAGATGTTGAAGTCTGGCAGGGAGATGTAGCTAGGCTCTCTGTTACTGTTATTGGCAGCCCCACACCCAAAATCCAGTGGTTTTTCAATAGTAAGAAGCTAACCCCACGCCTGGACTGTAAGTTAGTATTTTCTGGCAATGACCACAGCCTCATCCTCCCAAATGCAGGTGTGCAGGATGGGGGTGAGTATGCATGCGTGGCCAGCAATGTACACGGTGAGACCAGCTGCAGCGCCCAGCTCCGCGTGCACCAGAGGAAGCCAGGATTCCCTGGCTTTGCCAGGGAGCCGGCCAGCGTGCAGTGTGCTCCGGGCTTCACCGCAGTCTTTGAGTACACAGTGGTGGGGAAGCCGTGCCCCGACGTGCTGTGGGCCAAGGGGAGCGAGCAGCTCTTCTCTGGCGCGCGTCGCTCCATTGCTCACCGCCCTGACGGCTCGGGCTCCCTGACGGTGTGGGACTGCGTGCTGGAGGACACTGGGCTCTACACGTGCAGGGCCGTGAGTGCCCTGGGTGAGGCCGTGTGCTTGGCTGAGCTCCTTGTGCTGCCTGAGGAGTGTGCTGTGTGCAGGCAGAGCCCGGCCTTGCAGCACTCCGCAGTGGCAGAGGACCAAAGCCCCCTTTTCTACGAGGAGGCTGGTGAGCTTCCTGCAATGGGAGAAGCACTCAGTCTTGAGCCCATGGGGGAGCCTTCAACCCTCCTTCAGCTCCTGGTGAGCCAGGCAGTCTACAGGTTGCCTAGGGAGGACGTCTTGCCTGGCCTGCCACCAACCAGTCTGGCAGTGCAGAGTGTTGAAGAGATGCTCACCCAGGTGGCCACAATACAAGAGAGCAGCGAGCTGCTAGCGGAGCCTCTGGAAACCCTCCCTCCTGGCCCCCAGGGCATGGTGCCTGCAGCAGTGATGGAGACTCAGCTGCCAAGCTGCCTTGGGACTGTAGCTGCACAGATACTCATGCCCAAAGAGAAAATCATCCCCAAGGCAGCAGAGCAACTGGCTGCTCTGAAGACTGACACCTGTAGAAAAGTTTGGGAAGCCTCTAACACCACTGAGAGCCATGCCATGGATGGTGACCAAATCCAGATCCTTGAGGGCTTTCAGATAGCACGAAGTGAGCTGGAGGCTGAACCCAGATTTCTCTCTGAATTAGTCTTCACTGGGGGCCAAGCTGGCTCCCTGGAGAACATATCTTTCCTGGAAACATCAAAGGAAGATTTTGCTGCAAGAATACATGAGGGACAAGCTGTGAGATTTCCTTTGCTGCTGGAAGAAAACCAGTCCATGGAGGAAGAACCTGTTGATCTTTCCAAGCCACAGAGGGCAGAGAGACGATCCCATGAAACAATGTACTCTCATGAGCTCCAGCTGAGCCAAGTCCTCAACAAAGACAGTGAGCTCACTGCTCTGATTCCCAAGAGCTGCAGCTTAGACATGAAGTCTCAAATCAGAAATGCACTGAAAGCTGCAGTGGTAAGTGAGAAAAACCTCTTGTTTTCAGAATGGTTGGCTGATAAGGAAGATGTTAAAGTACAGGCAATAAACATCACCAAGGAGAATACACATACCTTGTGCACATATGTTGTGACCACAGGAGGATGCAGTCCCATAGAAATCCAAGTCTCCTTGGGAGAAGTCAACATTCAGACAGCTGAGCAGAAAACAGTCTTGAAGGAAGTTTTCTGTTCCTTTCTTTGTGAAGATAAATGTCCCCTGACTAGTGAAAAATCCAAAGCATTGCCATTCTCTACCAGTCCACTTCTCCCAGGAAAATCCTGTGATGAAATCTTTGAGCTGAAGCCCCAGCAGGTTGAGAGGACTATGGAGGCAGAAATACCACTGGAACACCCTTTGACTGCACAAGTAATCAACACTGTGACTGAGAATGGTCAAATCAAGGATGTGGGTGCAGCTGTAACCACTCCTGATATAGCCTCTGCAGATGTTCTTACTGAAACATCCACAGAAATACTGAAAAGAGGAAAGGGAAGAAAAGTCTGAGGAAGAGTGCAGAGAGGGTCTGGAAACTAGAGCTGGAAAGCAAGAGGATGAGCTGGGCAAAGAGAGTTATCCCATCATACACAGAAAACTGGTTGACACTGTTGTGGAGGAAGAGGAGAGTGTCAGGCTGGTGTCTGTCATAACAAATGTCAGAGAGGTGAACTGGTACTTTGAGGGTAAACTGGTCTCTTCAGGCAACAAATTCAAGTGTTTGCAAGATCAGGATGTGTACACACTAGTAATAAGCAGAGTGTGCGGGGAGATTCACCAAGGAGAGTACAGCTGTGAGGCGCTGAATCAAGCTGGAAAAAGAGCAACAGCATCAAAACTCACAGTTGTTAAAAGAGGTTGGATTATGAGGATAAAATAATATTTTTAATGCACTGCCCTACTAATGAACCTCTCTTACTATGTGTAGCTTTGGACAGAGATACAATATTAATACCATCATGCCACTAATCAGAGGGTCCCCTTTCTCTCTGGATTGATGGTCTCCTTTTACCACATTGCAAGGCCTCTCGTTTCCATTACCCCAGTCTTTGGTCAGGAACTTTGTTGTTTCATTGCACTAGCATGGTCAGGACGAAGCTGTATCTCAATACCAACCATTTCTCCTATTCTTGCCTAAGAAGTGGAGCTGCTCTTCCCATTTTTCTCACTGCTGCACCGTCTCTCACTCCTTAGAGTCATTGCACAAATTCACCACCATTTCTTGTTCACACCATAATTTCTCACAACTCCAGGATAGGTTACTATATATTTATATTCTATTTCTACTGTGCATTGCTGTTTGTTTTTCCAGTATTACCACAGTTTCTTGATGTTATTATGCACTGTAAGATTGACTGTCCACTGAGTCTAGTACTGCTTTCATTTCTTACTGATATTTTTTCTTTTACAGTCACTTTATGTGAATTGCAAGTATGTCACCTTTCTGGTTTTTTTTTTTCAGTCAGTCAATCACTTAATTTCAGAATGTCAGCAGGCAGGGTTTTGAGTTACTCTCTGCTTCTAATTTCAGTTGCACCAATCCTGAGGAGAAGGCTTGAACCCTTGGAAGTGGCTGTAAATCATGTGGCCAAGTTTACCTGTGAGGTAGAGATGGCTCCCAATGTCAAGTTCCAGTGGTACAAAGCCGGACGAGAGATATATGATGGGGACAAATACTCCATTCGCACCTCCAACTACCTCTCCACACTGGAGATCCCAAGACCTCAAGTTGTTGACTGTGGGGAGTATAGCTGTAAGGCTTCCAACCAGCATGGCAGTGTAAGCTCCACAGCTGTTTTAATGGTAACTGGTAAGTACAGACTTTCAAACACTTCTCCTTTTCCATAAAATATCTTGGTGTATTGCAATGCTTCCACTGCTATACTTGTATACATTTATGGTAGGGTTCTTGGTTGCCATTATAATACACAATCCATAACTAATTTTGGCAGGCACAAGCATAGAAAAGGAATAAATTTTTAGAATACTGCTTTTAGGTGCTTTCTGTATGAAGAGAGGGAATCAGTGTGAAAAAGTTTCAGAGGGAAAGAAAGAAGGGGGAAAGAGAGCAGGATGAAACAGCATGGGATTGCTTTGTGAATACATTCTTGAAGAAGGTTTATTTAACTTCCAGGCCACAAGAAACCCTTTTAGATCTGATTTCTTGGTGTAATAGTCACTGTGTGATTATCACACAGTGACTATTATTTTCCGGCAATTATACTTGCGACACCCTAAATTTATCCGGCAATTATACTTGCGACGCAGGTTATGCAAAACTGCATACCTGAACATCTTTGTGCCGTGGCCAAAGAGGAACTCTGTGACTGGAGAAATAGATCTTCTTAAACAGAAGAAGGTTTAAAGGGTTTCAATTTGCAAACATTTTGTCTATTGAGATCTATACAGCTGTGTATTTTCTTAAAAGAAAAAAAAAAACAAACAAACAAAAAGCCACCATCTTTTGGGTGTTTCTTGTGTGATGACTTTTTTTACTCTGACTTTTCTATTTCTGGGAGGAGTCCTTATGTGGTCTTTGCTAATTGCTAGGTGAGTGAGGTATTTTTTTTTTGAAAAAGGTATGTGAACAGTCAAATGCATGCAAAGTTGCCCATCTTGAGAGAACAGTGTACAAACATGTCAATCTTGGGGGAGGAATTTCTGGGGTTTTGTTTATTTTCCTGTAGTTTATACATTGTTCCAAATTCAAAAGATTTTAGAGATTCAAAATGCCTTCAGCTGTGGAGTAATACATAGACCGAAGAAGTACAAAATCAAAACCAAAAATTTATCATCTTTAACACCTCTTATCTCCTTCACTGCTATTTTCTTTTGCTTGAGAGTGTCCAGTGACAAGCTGGCCTCTCTTGCTCTCTGTCCCTGGCAGATGTGGCTCTGTTCCTCACCTCTTGATAACATTGAACCCCTTTGTTTTGCAGAGGCATTTCCACCAACGTTTCTTACCAGACCTGAACCTATTACTACTTTTGTTGGCAAAAGTGCCAAGTTCCTGTGTACTGTTTCGGGCACTCCAGTCATCGACATCACCTGGCAGAAAGACGGAACAACTATTTCACCTTCAGACCACCATAAGATCTCCAAAATGGAAAATAAGCATGTTTTAGAAATTTCCCTTCTTACTGCTAGTGACAGAGGGGTTTACACTTGCAAGGCTTCCAACAAGTTTGGGGCTGATATTTGCCAGACTGAAATGGTCATTATAGACAAGCCCCACTTCATAAAAGATTTACAGTCAGTACAGTCAGCAGTTAACAAAAAAATACGCCTTGAATGTCAGGTGGATGAAGACAGGAAAGTAACTGTAGGGTGGACAAAGGATGGAAACAAAATCCCTCCAGGCAAAGATTATAAGATTTACTTTGAAGACAAAATAGCCTCACTTG
>WAAG01001800.1:0-20320 GCA_013390105.1 Tichodroma muraria | reverse complement strand
GAATCCTTTTAGTGGCACACCTGCCAGAGAAGTGATCTCTCCCAGGTACATACAGTTTCAAACTGCCTTTGCATCTCACAAGGCAACAGCAGCAGGTAAGAGGACTCATTCATAAAACGAGTGACATATATGATCAGAAAAATTCACTTGTAGTGGTCAGCCATTCTGACTCACACTGTCAGCTCTTTCAATTCTATTTACCTTAGCTTATAAAGAACTTCACTGAAATTACTGCATTTAGAAACTGGCATTCTGATTAGCCCATATGCTAGAAGAAAAAAACAAAAATAATGCACCTTGGAATTAGTGATTCTTCTCCTCAAAGTCCTTGTCACCACAGCTTCAATTTCAAAAGCATTTTGTTTCTAAGGGTACAGGTATATATTGTTAAGGATTTTATATTAGGTATATATTGTTATATATTCAGGTACATATTGTTAAGAATTTTCCCAGGAAAATTTGTATTCATCTGTGTGAACACAAAATCTCACCTTTTATATATTTTAGTCTCCCTAGAAAGTTGTTTGAATCATTACTGCAAAAAAATTATGCCTTACTCTCAGTCTGATAAAAAAGTGATCTGTAAAGTGTAAATTAGAAACACAGTGTTGGCAAACAAGATAGGCTGTAATTTTCACCTTTTTCACGCACTAAATGATGCCCCTTCAGGGAGGAAACACTGAGCAGAAATATCACTAGGCTGGAACTTCTTAACGTAAGAGTTCACTTCAAATAGAGGCTAGCACAAGTGTGGCTGCTCCTTTCAGCTGAAGGAGCACTAAAGTAATTCCTAGCTGTTTTCAGTAGATATAGAGAAAATCAGCATTAAGCCATGAGCATGCAAACTGCTGATAAAGTGGATTAACTTGTAAAAGGCTCATTTCTGCAAAATACTGTTGCTTGTTGCTGAACTCCTTGTGTGTCTGCAAGTCTAGTCTCACCCTCAGACCTTACACTTCAGGTTTTTCCTCCCTTCAGCAAAGAGGAAGAAGACAAAAGTTTCGGCCTTATATTATTCACTTTTTGCATCTATTTCTGTGCCAACTACAGATTGGTTCCTTGTCTGTTCACTGCAGTCTCAAAGCACACCACAGCTACTGAAAATACACCACTTTACCAAAACAACCACAGTAGTGAAGGTATGGTTATAAATTGCAGGAACTAGAAACTGAATCCAGATGTTCTAGATTTTGCTTCTAATAATACCTCTGTTTTCCTTTACATCTGAGGGTTTTTCTCATCATGACTAGTACTGCAGTCTATCATCTTCTCTCCGAAGCTGCCGTATGGGAGAGAAGAGGTTCCAGGATCAGGCATCTCTTGTAACAGTCCAGGGAGGACTGCAACTTTTCTTTCCAGCTACCTTAGAGCACAGGTTAGAGGTTAGAGTCCAGAAGAGCAATAAAGTTGAGGCAACACAAACATTTTGGCATAAAGTCTCAACAGCTCAACATCTTAAAGCTGCTGTAAAGTGGTTGCTGTACCTCACATCGACCAAGAAAAGCAGCATGGGCTGACAACTTCAAGTAACAGGTTGAGACACTAAACTCTTTATCTGCTTCCCTAAGAAGCTGCGGTAGGACTGTAAGCCAGAACTCTTCAGCTTCAAAAATATCCTTTAAGGCACACACATCACAAGCCTTCTGGGGCCTACTGCTAGAATTAAGAACTTGAGCTCATGGTCAAAGGCACAAAACCTTCAAGATCTAGAGAGGGTGAAGAAAGTTCATAACATTTTTGCCAAGCCTGAGCATATTCTGAGTTCCAATGTCAGCACAGAAAGTGAAGTCAGTGTTCCTGATGCCACCTGCTCTCATCAGTTTTGAGACCTTTGGTGTTCTGCAAGTTACCCAGTTTTGTTCAAAAAAGCTGACTTTTTTCTGCTACTATACAAGCTCACGATGCTTAAAAGGAACATTCCCCCAAAACATTTCTGATGGCACAAACATTTCACAGCATGTTTCCATTTAGGGGGTAAAAGTGATTGAAGAGATCCATTGCCATTCTCTTCCTGCAAAAACTGATGGGAAATGACTAATTCAACATTGCTCTGCCTCTGTTCCAGATAACATCCACGTGACCCATATCTGGCACATCAAATAGTTATGCCTTCTACAGTTGTGGACATTTGAACTGAGTGTGGGCATGTGTGGCCAAAGTGAGGGGAAGAAAAGCCCCAAGGGTGCCACAGCCCTCAGCTCATTATTATTAGAGAATCATGAAAACGAGTAGTGGAAGCCCCACAAGAGAGAGAAGGCTTCCCAATAAAAAGTGCATTGATGCAGGGAACCTGAGGCTAACTCCAGCTGACCTGGACCCAGAGCCGCAGGCTCTGCGGGAAGCCGCAGGCTAATGTTTCCTCTGCAGCCTGTCACCAACACATGGACATCCTCTCACCATCGCCAGAGAAGCAATTTGGCAAGCTAGCCTTACCACGCATTTGTTACCATCTGCCACCTGCAGATCATCCCTCCCTTCCTTTTACAACACTCTGATGCTCACTAAAAGTTTTCCTAGTCCTGAACAATACAGCTGCTACCAGGGGCGTGAGCTAAATTAGCTCTCTTTCCTCTATTCAGCCCTCACTGAGACTCCTACCAGCTGTGGAGACAGTAGTTGCTCCAAGGCCATGGGCTGGGATAAGCTGAGTTTGAATCACTGAAGAAAAACTCTCCCCTATGTGCTGCAGAATAAGGAAATTAGAGTTTTGAATAATTAACCATCATTTATTCTATTTTTAATATCACATCTCAAATCTCCTCTTCTAACACACTCACAATTAATTTGGCCTCCACTGCAACAATTCTCTCAAGGGTCCTCATTCCATCTCCTGACATTATTAGAATTAATCGTTATAAGTAAAGCATGAGCCTTACTGACAAAACTTTTCCAAAGGGTGGTGATTTTGATCACCCAACTCCAGCTATCTGAAATTATTAATGTGCACATTACAGGCTAAATATTAAAAATACCTCCTCCCAAATCCTGTCTTGGTGGGCTTATTACTCTCAATAAAATGAGAGTAGTGGGGCCCATGATTCTAAACTGCATAGTAAAAAGATTCAAAAAGAAAGACCAATCAAAACTAAGCTTATAACCCATAAAAACCTCTTAGGAAATGAATGAGCAGTCAACTAAACTGTGCTAGAACAAAATTCCGACAGCAAGCGCAGAAGCTATATAACAGAGGTGTCAGCTGCAGGAAAATTGCCTTGCTAGGTTATTCCACACTTCCATCACAGTCATCTTCAGGAGGGCTGGCAGCTCCGCAGCTCCTCCACTTGCACAGTGCTTTAGACTTATGCCCACATCAAAGACTCCATGGGAAGGTTGGGCACCTTTTGTTTTAAGCCTTGACTTCACACAGCTTCCCACTAGGCTGGAAACTTTTTGATATAGCCAGGGTTCTTTTGGTAGCTGTAACACATTGATACATGGAGACATGGAAGCCTTTTGCCTTTCATGTAGTGAAAGCTCATAGGAGCCACTTCAGCAGAGAGCAGAAGGAAGGTGATATTGTTAAAAGTACGCCATCCTGCTTTGCATTTCCATCACAGCTCCCAAATTTGCTTCTTCCACCCATTCCTCCACCAGTTCCTTAAGGCTTATAGGATAGCCCCTGGTCAACACCGCTTCTTTGCACTGGGGTAAAGCATGTCTTTAAACCTTGAAGACAGACTCACTTTTCCTTCAGCTTCTCTCTGGCCAGCTGTTAGAAGCATTGTGTATTTTAAATCTTGAAGGCACAACTCCCACCCCTGGAAGAGGGGGCAACACAATACAACGTGAAATAGGCACTGAAATCCTGATTTCCTCTTACTGTCCATGGCGAAGTTAGACAAGAAAAACTTCTTAACTTGGGTCCAAGAACTTGACCTAATAGTAGATCAAAGGTTTATAAAGTTAGATTCACAGTTTTTCATAAACAGCAAGATGACACATTCTAGGAAGCAGTTTGTGGTAAAGACAAGCCTTTGGAAAACCAGGAACTTTAAATCATAAGATGAGATTTTGTTCAGTGAGAACATTGTCACTGATCTCTGAGGAATGATTCCATTTCTAGGTCACCCATGAGAAGCAACTGGTGAACATTAGAAAAAAGTTCCCTCAAAGCACTTTTGTGTTCTCTATCCATCAGTTCCAAGAGAGTGGTCATGGTCATCTTCCTGACATGTTCTCATAGCACACTCTTTTCTACAATTGGGGCTTACCGGGCACATTTCAAATATCAAAACGACAAAATTAGAACACCCCTGTGTCTACAGCAGAGACTCTCAATTATCTATAAACATTCATGGCACAGTTCTGGTAATTAGGTTGAAAAAGTTACAACATAGCTGTAGATGTTCCAGGAAGAGATAGGAATATCTATCTCTGGAGCCAGAACTGCCAGACGGATTATTTTCTGCAAGTTATTTATTCAGCAGACCATCACAGAAAATTCAGATAGAATGCAACACAATAGGACAGCATAACAATTATTCTAATCTCTATGTAGTTTGGAAGAAATTACTTCCCTTTTGTAGCTCTACTGAGCCATCAGCGTGCTTCTATAACTGAAATGTGGTAAAATTTACTTTTTACTTCTGTAGCAAATTCTATCAGACAGTTCTTTTCAGAACAAAGCAGAAAAAGGCTTCAGAACATTAAGGCTTATTCAGTCCTCAGAATTTTCTTTAGAGGGTTAGAAAGATACATCATGTTCTCATTCTATGTACAGATCTTTTAAAAAAATCTGGCCTTGACCTACTAAGTGAATGAGATGGGAAAGAGGTTTCACATGCTGGAACAGCCACATGATACATCCAAATCTACCAGTGAAAATTACACCAAATTCATCAGTTCTCAAAATGAACTGACATTTTTTTTATCCAGTGTAGTGCCTTGTGTATCCAGAGAGAACTCCTGGAGCAAACCTTCCACTTCAAAGAGAGCAAAGCAGTTCTAGACACTAGTGCCTTTGAAGGATTATAGTCTTAGTAAAAAGGAAACTCTTCCTGTAAGGGAGGTAGTGAAATAGAAATTTTGGGGTTCACTCGCGTTAACAATATGAATTAAACATTTGAATTTTAGCCTGCAGACTTATGTGCTGAATGTTAACCTTTTACTTAAGAAACCTCGGCCACGGTACAAAGGGCATAGGAAAATGCAAATTTCTGTAAGATTCTTGCATAAAGAACAATACCAGGAGAAGACCAAGGGATGCAAGAAATCCAGATAAAGGGACCCCTCTGGCTCCAAACTCATCGAGACCAACAGACGTACTCAGACAAGCACCAAGGGACCAAAGCGCACGTGCAACTGAGAGAAGTTCAAAAGTTCAGTCGTGAGGAAGACCACGATCTTCAGCTTCAGAGACCACCAAGAGACCCCCGGGAGACCACTGATGTGAACTACGAATGCCCAGGAGGGCAAAGATCTAATTACCACGAGAGGCGAGGACAGGCAGGGCCAGGGGTTGAATATGCGTGGAAAGGTTGAGCAATGCATTGCGTATGGAACACTTCAGTAAATAAAAATGGGGTTCAAACCAGGGTCCCTCAAACAAGTTTTCACGAGAGCTGTCTCACTTGTGTGAGGGCGTCAGCAATACATACCCACTTCATAACTTCACCGAGTTGTGGAGTCTGTTTACTCCGCGTATGGCTTCAGTAGATCAAAAGAACTCAGTTGCGCCAGTCATTCATTCGATGGTTCACGCGTCAAGCACGTACAGGGCGATATAAGGAAGTGAAGTCCTGCCCTGCTGTTGGAGCGGGCCAACGCTGCTCATTGTCGGCGGCCCCCCGGCAGCCGTGCCCCCACCTTTACGAAGGCAGCGCTGCGCACACGGCCAGAGCGCAGCGCTACCCTCAGCTCCACAAACGCCCAAGGGCGCCGCTGAACCGCGCGTAGGGACACAGCGCCAGTACTGCAGCTGCACCGCTCCTCTTGGAAATAACCGAGATTCCACAGGCCGTGTCCAGCCTGCAATACCTGAAATTATGTGGGTATCAAAATTCAGACCGATAGCCAGCTTCCAGGAGCATGGCAGTGCAGGGCGGTGACGTTCAAGGCACCAAATATTTGCAAAACTATAATGTAAAGTCATGACTGATTTTAAGTTGCAATTACCACTATTCCCCCCGCCCCCACAGTGCTGCAATACACTTAAGGGTCTAGAGAAAAATGAAGTTTTTGAAAAAAGCAAGTGCAAACTTAAATCCACCACTCTGTGGTAGATTAGGTGATATTCCTTGGGATTACAGTAAAAGATTACATCAGTGGCTCCTTTTGGTGTGGTTTAAATCTAGTATTGTACAGGGTATCAACACCCAATTAATCTCCTGCCTTGATTTATCCTTGGATAAAAGGATAGGATTACCTTGTTTATGCTGAACAGACCCCTAGTCACTAATTTCAGAGGGAATACCACCATAATTGAACAGAATCCCAGACTGCTGCCACTGGGAGCCCATGTAAAAAAAAAAAAAAAAAACAAAAAAAACAGCTCCATGCATGCTGACTCTTACAGCAGCAAGAACTGCTACAAAGCCCTTTAGGATTCAATTGCTCTTCCTGTGTTAATTTGCTAGGTATCTAAATTAAATAACTAATCCAGATTCTTTCCATAATCTATAGAAACATAAAGCACACCTTGAGAGAAATCTGTTCCACTCCAAGTCTCTCTGGAATTGTCACTTGGTCTCTATTGAATACAGAGGGAGCTTGGGCACTATGTCCAAATAAAGTAGACCTCAACATTTGAAGTTGCTTGATATTTCATTAGTGGTGCAATTATGTTATAACTAGTTTTATCTTCCAGTATGAAAGTAGTTTGCTTGGCATACACAGGCAATGTTTATAAGAATGATTTAATTCAAATGGCTGTTAGTGGGTATTTTAATAATAAATATCCAAAGAGGGAAAAAAACTCCCAACTCTAAAAAAAGTAAAGTGTTATTATACTCTAAAAAGCATCTCGGTTTCATGTCTCTGAAGGTTGACATTAGATTGCTTCCCTACAGTTTTCCTATTTGCATGCTGCTAATGAGAAATTGCAAGCCATTTCTTTTGCTGGGCTTCTAATGAACCTGATTTGTTTCAGTCTGCAGCCTCAATACAATTTTATCCTGAACACTGAATGTCAAGTGCCACTCCCATCCCTCACCTGTGTTCCTAAAAACCTAGTCAACTCATCCTTGGGGAGAAAGGAAAATGCTAACAACCAAAATTAAAAATACTTCATTGTCTTATTACAATATGCTTATTTACATAAATGCCCTCTATTCATCTTATTGGATGAGCCTGACAAAAACAGAATTTGCATTTAAATAGTATGATTATAACTGACATCAAGTACCTGCACTTATTTTCACACTCTTATATCCACATATAAGAGGCAGGGAAAAGCTTTTTCTACTCACAGAACAAAATATGAGGATGAGATAAGCAGAGAGATTTTTCAAATTTTATTTTTTAAATTCTCCATGGACGCTGCACTTTCCCCCTCTATAAACTGTGGTAGCGGAAGAAGCAGCAGAAAAAAATCAGACTTGATCTAGTCAAGGAGAAATTGAATCAGCTTGGATGATGTAACAAAGAAGAGTCACTTTTGGATAGCATCTCTGAGTAGAAACAATCCCAGGCAAAAGATACAGCAAATGGAGAACACCAGCCATTGCTTTTGTTTGTGGGGTTTGCATTTCTTTTTCAAATCAGAACAATTATCAAATCATACATTGGGAAGCAGAAGCATAGAAGCAAAGTAAAAAGGTTTTATTACCAGTGTGGAAGGAAAGGTTGTCACTTCATTCAAAAAGAATGCAGCAGAAAATCCCTGGAAATTCTTTCAGTACCACCCTGCTGCAGGAAGGGAACTGGACTGCACCTGAGAGACAAGCTGGGAAAGGTGGTGGTCCTGTTCTCCACAGGGAACAATGGCCATGGGGTGAGAATGGAATAGGAAAAGGCTAAACACCATCAGCTGCAAGGAGTGGGGCAGGACCATGGGGCAGATCAATGCCTTCAGGCTGTAATGCCCTCTCTGAACAGCAGCTGACTGGAGATGAGCAGCCCACTACCTGAAACCACCCCAAAGACACACAGCAATTAGAAACTGCGTTATCATCTCAAAAGGAAGCCCAAAACCAGAATTAATTATTGAAAGCTTCATTTCCTGAGGTTCTGGAAAACAACACAATCACTGCTTGGATGAAGGAGCACAGTAATTATGGGATACTGATTATGGTTTCATTTGGTGTCGTTGTTGACACTCTGTGGTTCTCTTCAACACTGCATTTCTCCTCCATAAAGCCACAGAAGTGTGTCATTGCCACATGACAGAGCTCCTCAATTAAACATTTAAATGAGATGATTTGTTAAATCCAAGAAAGGGGGAAAAAACGTAGCAACATTCAGCTGATAAAAGCTTGCAGCAGAGCTATGTGAACACAGCTGAAGCGCTCCAGCCAAAGCAGCATTCTCGAGGCAATGGCCAGAAAGCAGCTGAAGGTTCCCACAGGACATCCCACTTCTGGCAACGGGATGGCAACTCCCTTCCCCTAAAGATGTGATCATCCAGCTATGGGCTGCAGGAGTTTCACAAGAAAGGCAAGAGTTAGTCACTCCTAACTGCTCCTGGTGCGACTCTAAGTCAAAATAGATTTGAAACATTTCCCAAGTCTTTGGGGTGGAAAAGCAATCTCGATTGAGATAGTTCAGAAAGGCTGACACACACAGACTGATGCTTATGGCCTTTACAAAACCCTACTCTGTGTCAGCCCCAGTGCCACATTAGCACAGGCTTTTGAGCTGAGCTAACATGATCTATCTGCTCAAATATTTTGTGACTTGAGGACAGAAAGAGTCTCCATGACATTTAAATAGATCCAGCTCACTCCTTGCAATATCATCAGCATATGTTTTGTGTTTGATTTCTCCCCTTTTTTTAGTCACAATAATTAAGAAAAAGAACATTTTTGGAAAAGGAAGAAAAAAATTCTCAACTAAACCCCAGGCAGAAAAAACAGTTTCCAAATATCCTCCAAAGCTAACATTTATACTTTTTGCAAGGCTTTTTTTAATAAATCAAATTCGGACAAATAAAATACTCACAAGAGTATTTTACTCCTCAAATACTCCACAAGAGTATTTTAGTCCTCAAATTAACATCTTTCAGCTGCTTTGCCAAGCCCAACAGCATCCTTTCCCCCCAGCACACAAGGAGCTCCTGTCTAGAGCACTCTGCATGTTATATCAGTACCTCCCAAAAACCTCAGGTATTCTCAAATTTCACCTGACCATGACCAGAGATATACAAATACCAATTTGTTAACCTGATTTTCAGATTCTTGACTCTAGAATCTGGCATACAGACACTAGCTCAAAAACTTGCACAAAGGTATGGTTTGCAGGATGCCACAGCAATCAAGTTAAAGGGCCCTTTTCAGTTCAACTGGGATAATTAATCTTATTTCTCATGAGAAGAAGAAATAGCACCCAAGACTCCAGTAACTCAGACCTAAAGTCCAATACAAAAAAAGTTACTGGAAAAACACAACAAATTTAAAGTCTCCGAGTAAAATTACCAATATTTCCTTTTTCTTATGTATGGGTGTCATCTATAGCAATCATCCCAAGACTTTCCCAAGAATTTAAGCCAAAAGATTACATGCCCCCTTGGTTTGAAAAAGCTTCATTAAATGCTTCAGGTCTTTTATCAGTACTTTGAATTGTCAGGCGCTTTATGTCTTAAAGATACCTAGTCACTTAAATTAATGCAAATTCTACCCATCAAAATGGAATTTTCCATTGCCTACAAACCTGAGTCAGGCCAACGACCTACTAAAATTTGTGACAAAAAAAAAAAAATTTATTGTCTTTTCCTTTACATGATTTGAGTTTTTTCACATCTTTTACAAAGCTTTTGTATAATCCAGCTGAGCTATTGATGGGATCTGGAAAACAATTTGCCTTGTTTCCCTGCATATTTGCAGACCAACATACTTGTCAGCTCTGACAAAGGAGAGATTTTGGGGTTTTTTTTTCTGCCAAAATGTGTCATTCAGTTACAAGCCAAATTGTTGCTTTCGGATCAATTCTCCAAGTTCAGACTAGTCAGAATAAAGTGATCCGCTCAACTATTTGAGATTACAGCTAACAGAGTGCTCAGTACCCACTGCTGTAGAGGAACGTTGCAGGGGTCAAAAGTCAACACATGTATTCTAACAAGTTAATATTCTTTACTTCTTGCAGCAGAGGACTCGGGTTCTCTACAGACAGATTATTCTGTGTCCCTGAAGACCTCTCCATGACATCCTATCCTAGGCACCAATCTGGTGCACAAGTCACATTTCTGTGACCCACTCTTTTCCCCTGCACATCCTGATCTGCTTGTAAGGTGGGTCCTCACTCCTTTTCATTCTGGAAGTGTCCCAAGAACTTTCAGTCAAATGTGACCGAAAATCTCCATCCCAGGGATATCAGGACATTGTAAAGCACCAGCTGTTCTGCCCCTCTCTTCTGTAAGACATCAGTTTCAACCTGATGAGGATCAAACTCCAGCTTCAACTTGTTAATACCAAAGGAGTGAATAGCTTTTGACCTGCTCAAGTGAGTCAGTTGAGACACATCTAAATTTCATAGAGAAACACTTCTTGCCAGTCTTTATGATCCCATGGACTCATGAATATGTGTAACTAAGGATTAAACTACTTTACAGCAGTATCTTATAGCACTTAATTCACTCTTTTCCCTTCTGCTTTTTTTTTTTATTTCATCCTTAATGTCTAAAAGACATATTTCATTCCCAGGGAATAGCAGACTATTAATGCTATTTTTGTTGCATTTGCAAATAATCTTGTCCTTTCCCCCTTCACCTTGCATATCACCATCAACTAAATATTTCCTTGTGTTCTACTAAGAAATTTCTGTTCTTTTGTACCTTTCCAGTCCTCTTTTTACTCTCCCATCCACTACTTGAGGGTTTTGCCATTCCAGCACCTGTTTTTCTGATATTGCTTCAGTGCAGTCTTGAACATCAATCACTTATTTTAGAATATTATTTTCATTGTTTTCCTTTGGCTCTGTTGTGACTGCAATATTCCATGAGGTGCTCACTAGGCATCCAGAAGTGCTGCTTAATTACTTGCCTTCAGCACTGCAAGCTGCTCACATGATCAGAGGCAGGAGCTCCAGCAGTCACAGAAGAAGTAATTTTCTGACATTTTGGTTGAAATTTAAAGAACAATAACATCTAGGACAGCTACAGAAGTGAACTGTGCTGACTAACTCAGTGGCCATTTCACAAGCTCAGGAGAGCTTGCAGGATAAGGACGATAATTATGTTTTGTACAGATTTTCCTAATTCCTACTCCAGATATTTTTATCCTCTTTGACAACTTCTGCTGGCTTATATCCATACAAAAATAGCAAGCTAGAAGCTACTACAGGCTCCTCTCAAATAGCTACCTGCAAGCTCTGGGTTATTTTCCCCCTTCCCCTTTTATTTAAAGAGTCAGGCAGCAGAAGAATCCTCATGCAGGGGTGGAGATGCAGTCCCAGGTAAGCCAAGAGGAAAAGCTCAGATAGAATTGGTACATCTGCCAGTCTGCAGTGCCATTTTCTGCCTCAGAATGACTAGGGAAACCAGCATCATGGGGCAACCCGGCAAAACCCTACAAAGATTTAGGAGAATCAGAGCATCCCACACAGAGCCAAGTTTGCAATTACATCTTTTCTCTCCAGGAGGCAGAGCTACATCCTTCAGCAAGCCAGGAGTGCACGTGAAGCAAGAGGAATACAGATGACAACTGGGCCATAAGGAGCTTCGGAGTCACACACGCTCTTCATAGAAGCATCGTGAAAGCTCAATTTATCGAAAGTACAAGGTTTCTTTTATACAGGATAGGCAAAAGCACAAGCTGTTCATGCGACATTTCTCAGCTTACTATTGGATATAGCTCACTGTTCACACGCCCCAAGTTATTATTTGATTGGTTATAAGTGTATACATCAAGCTTACTAAATTATAATATTGCAATACCATGACCAGCACATTCCAGCTAAGGAATATAACATAGTGATCAGCTCATCCTTGCTCTTGCAACATTGTAGTTAGCTCGCCCTGTTCAAGTTCTTCTTCAGTAACTTTCCTGTTCCAGCTGTATCTATTTCAAGGGTAAAGCTTTCTTGCAGGTATTAAAAATACGTAGCATTCTACAAGCATTGTAAGGCCTCTTTGTGTCCCTGCTCTTCTTAGAGCCTTTCCACAGGAGCCCTGTGCAGCTCAGGCTGCCTCAGTCACTCTTTCACTGCAGTTCATCCCTGCCTGTGCCCAGCAGTCTGGTTTGGGCAGCTGTTTGTCAACCCGCTTACCTGGGCCTTCACTCAGCACAACACCAAAGGACCCAATTCCTGCTGTTTTAAGGCCAAGTACAGTGGCAGGGATGGACTGCATCAGTACTCAGCATTAGAACTGCTTTTGGTGAAATCAGGGCTAGGTAAGCCATCCATGGAACACACCATGCTGATCAAATGTCTGCACACTCTCAGGTTCCTCTGGCTGTTCCCTAAACATCAAATTCACCAGAATCAATCAATTTTTCCCAGTAAAACCCAATCCTTCAGCCCACACTGCTCCTGACACTCCCAGCCTGCAGCACATTGTAAAGGCATTAGTCTCTGCCTGTTGTCTTCCCTGCTGCCACTAACACCAGGGAAGAAATGAATTTTAGCAGACACAGCAGCCAGGACAATTATTACTTCAGTCAGGGAAAGTACAGTATGATGTTTTCCAACCCTATTATGAAGGAACTTCTAAAGCCTTAGAAAAGCCATTATTGATGGACCTAAATAAGTTTGTAAATCTATTATACTGCATATCACCCAGAGAACTTGTTTTCTCAGGTTCTGACTTGCACAATCAAGTGGAAAACTGGGGCAGGGTGAGGGGATGTGGAGGGAGAAGCCTTTCCTGTCTACTAATTAAATCATAAATAATAACAGAAAGCACAAGATATCCATTTTCTGTATAGAACCAAATCCCCAGGGGCTGACTGCCTCCTTCACTAACCCATCAAACTCCACACAGGCAGAGCACGGTTTCTTATTAACTGTTTTGGTTTTCTGATGAAAGAAAATCTTTGAAAACAATATATTTAAATGAAGCTGCATTGAAATTACTTGTTTTGATAATGTTTGACTAACAAAATTGGTTAAAATATTGATTTCAAGCTTCATGATGAATTCACTCACAAAGAGAAATGACAGTGTTTCAAATCTGGTGATTTAATTGTGTCATTTTACAAAATTTTTTTTAATAATACTGCCTTATCCCAGCTCATGGTGGATATAACAATTCAGGAGAGGTACATTTTACACATACAAAAAATAATAATTTTTAAAAAACCAAAATAAATAAGTTTGCCCCTGTGAGCATGACTGTGACTAGAACTCAGTCCAGGGTTTGAGTGGCAGATAATATGACTTGTCCTTCCCACAGTTTGTTGGGAAAGAGTGACAGCTACTGAGCCTCACAAACCTCTCTTGGCCAGGGCAGTGCATTATCCCACAAGACAATGGCAATTCTCCACCCAGCTCAGAGAGAAACTGATGCACTGCCACTTGACCCAATCCCTTAGCTTTTTTGTCTCTTCATTTCAGCAACTGATATAGTACTCCTGAAATGGATTCAGCATCAACTCTCACTGAGTCACTTTACTTTTCCTTGCTTCTCTGCCGAGGCATTTCCTGCTCACTCATAGCAAACTCAAACATCCCTCCACAAACAATTCTATTTCTAGGGGAGCAAGAAATGGGGAGGAGGGGTGGGGGAGGGAAGAGGAGACAGGAAGAAGAGATGCTCGCAGAAGTTTTCTCCAAGATCAATTTGAGCAGTGCTTCATCTCCTCTGCATTCCCGCCGTGCTGTGTCCCAGGCATCTCACTTAAACTGTAACTAACAAGCAAAACCAACCAGCTCAGCCATGAGGCAGCACCTGCAGCAGAGCCTCTGCTGTGGTGGCAGGTGGCAGAGTCCAGCAGTCCCCACAGCCATCCTCACGACTCCAGAAGAAACCACAAGCTCCCTTTCCAATTTATCTCTCACCAGTCAAAGCCCAAGGCCTGTATTTAAATGCTGTACTCTAGATTTCCACACAGATGAAATCCCAGCAACTCCAGAGGCAGCTGCTTCATTTTAAGTTGAGAGAAAATAACTGTGGCAGCAGCTGACAACTGACTAGTCCATTCCCAGCTGGAAGAAAAAGGCTTCTGACTAAACCAAACTACTACATAAAACACAGAGGCAGGTCAGCTAAGTGAAAAAAGTGGGTTTCACAGGAAAAATGTAACTGATTCTGTCACTAAGAGATGGGGGATTTTCCTGATGACAAAGTATTGCCTAAGGGACCTCAAGAGCTTGGTTCCAATCCTGGGTGCATCTTCTTAACATAAGGGCCTCTCCCAATCCTCATCATGGAAGTTTCATCAAAATATATGCACATTTTCTTAGCTTGGCTTTGGTCTGGGTGAGTCTGGAGTAAGCTCCAAAACACAGCAGGAAATATTGCCCTGGAACAGAAGCAGCCTGAAGTTACATTAAATTACAGCTAAAGGGTGATTCTACAGCAACATGGAAACCAATAGGCTTCAATATTTAGTTATAAATAAAACTATGTTTAAGAGATCCATAATTTATTTTAGCATTATTAGAGCACTAAATGTACATCAAGACACTGTTACAAACATAATGCACACAGCCATATCTCTTGTTTTTAACCAACAAGCTTCCTATTTGAAATCCTTAGGAACTCAGTCCAAAAGCCCACAAGAAAACATTTTATAGCAGTGCTAGAAAATAAGCAAGTGTAAGAATCACCTAGGCCTTCCTTGAAATTAGCACACTTAAGAGTAGTCAGAAGTAAACCAGATGAGAAACTCAAGCCCCGTGCTGGGCCTAGAAACAAACAGTATTTAACAAAAAAAACACCAGCCCCTTGAATATTTGTTTCCAAGATAGAGGATGAAAGGAAAAAGCTCTCCACTTATTTTTTCTACTTTGATTTATAATGGCTGAGACAATCAGGCTCCACCTGAAGTGGCCTGTTATTTATGATTTCCATCAGGTTACACATGTCCTCAACCCAGTGTTTCTGATGATAGTTCTGCTCTGCCAGCCAGAAGAAAAGCCAAAGCACCAAAATAACCAGACATTCTGTAAGTGTCAAAAGGTGCTCTAGTTCAGGAAGAAAGCAAATACTCAGATTTGGTCCACAATCCTCTGCTGCAATTTTCTCAAGGATGAAGAACAGAAGAAATATTTTTCTCCTATTAAGTAGGAAAACAAGTAACAAATAACTCTTAAAAGTATGCTTTTAAATTTCTTCAACTTTCTAGCTTTCCTCAGAATCCAGCCAGTGGTTCCAGGAAAGAACTCTGTTCCTACAGTGAGCTACATGCTGAGTGAGACCAAAAGAGACCTGAAGAGCTCTAGAGCACTAACTCGAGCACGTTCTGTTTATTCCTCCTGGGGGAGGTAAGTGTGCTTCTCTACCTTGTGAGGTGATACTAAAGAACGTTGCATACTTCTGCAGTGTTCTGCTGCTTTCACAGAAGAGAAAAAAGAATGGAGGGACAGCTCAGGGGTACAGGACCCTGCTGTGGCTCTTGCTGAGCTGGGGCAAGATCCCAGCAGCAGCCTCCTCCACTGGGAGGCAGATAAGAGCCTAGGTGACAAGAGGATCAAAACAAGGAGGTAGATAGAGGTCTTGGAAGCTGGAAAACAAGCACATGAAACGTGCAAAGTAGAAATCACTGGGCTGCAGGACACAGGAACAAGAGTGCCTGCAGCAGCAGAGTCAAATGCAGGTCCTTCAATGGGCTGAGAGCAGGGCCACAGAAACAGGTAAATCCTAAAGAGCAAGGTACAGATGTCTCTAGGAGTGTTGCAACACTGCATAGCACTGGCTTGACACAAGAACTTTTTGTCAACTCGCACAAGATAGACTTCTTGTTCTTAAGATATCCTGCTGTACTCCATCTTTCCCCAGACATCTTTGTCTGCCTTCAAAACTGACATGTCTTAATCAAAAAACACCTTGTATCAGCATCACTTTTGTTTTTTGCAGCACTCTGTGCAGATGTATGTCAGTCCCCACGTCTCCTGCCTGAGGAATGGGGATGTGCCCTCCAAAACCCAGCCCAAGGCCTGGCCACAACCCTTACTTATCTTTCTGCGTCTGACAGACCCAGTTAAATAGGAGTTTTATGTCAGGAAAATGGAAAGCACCTGGGAAGAAACTCAGCCTCTACGACCTCTGCTCCACAGACTCCCAGGATATTCCACGATGAAAAGAAATACTCTTCTACCACCGTTTTACTCAACAGCCACATTAGCAGGCTACTACCTTTGCAGAAGTAATGGCCTCAGGACCTAGACGCTCTATCTAGCTTCCAACTCTGTAGTTTTTGTTGCGGCAGGATAAGGATAAAAAAGAAAAGTTTGTATTTAATAAAAAAACAAATTAATTTGAGTTAACAAGCTAGGGACAGTCCAGGTTTAGGGCGCAAGGTACTCCTCCTTGGGAAAAGTATTTTGAAGTCTGCAAGTGTTCCTAAAAATTACATCTAGAGGATTTTACTGATTAATACAGATAGAAATCATTTCCAATTCAGGAAATTCTCTGAGCTGAAAAACAAGGAGGAGACTTGAGGCAATTCATTCCTCTTCCCTAAGCGTTCACTTAGACCTTTGCTAGAGTCAGGATGCAGTGCTAGAGGGAACCTAAAACTGCCATTATTGATCAGGGCATGACAGATTCGATGCAGCTCAGAGAAATCAAGTTTGTCCACCTGACAAGTCCTGTAACATGGACAAAAATAAATGCCACCTTAACAGTTGACATTAATGATGATCCTGAGAAAGAAGAGCTCTCTCCCATGGCATTTTGTGTTAAAAGCTAAGGGGCCCCATGTTTGGGGGACTTAAGCAGAAAAGGAGCAATGAAGCCAAAAGAAAAGCCACTGTCCTTTCTCTTCACTGGTCACCTGCAGAGCCCTACTGCTCCGACAGCTGAAAGCGAGGGACCTCCACAGAGTGGAATTGCACATGCAGGCACCATCAGCCCTGCCCTCCCTTCCATAGGACGGCCCCTTCGGATCCAAGGCTGCCCGGCTATGTGACTACAGGCCCAGAGTGAGCACGGACTGCCCGGGATCAGAAGCAGCCTGGTAACATCATCCATGAGAGCCAGGGCACACCAAGAAGCCCACAGCCCTTCTCTAAACAAAAGAAAATCAACAACCCAGTGTCCTCCTTTGAGACCCACAAGGATGAGCCGAAGCAACTCTCCCGAGGAAGCCCTGCAAACTGAAGGGGGTTATTGCCTCAAGAAGGGTAGGAGGCTTTAGAGTGCATCTTGGGGCTGTAAAAAAACCTGCTATGGAGCATCAAGGTGAAGGAATCCAGAATCTACCCAGAAGGAAGAGGACACAAGCAAGTGAGCCACAAAAAAGCTTCAGGAGGGAAATTCTTGACTAATTAGATATCAGAGAGCCAAAGAACCTCAGGCTGCTCTGGGATCAGCAGAGCTTACGTTAGGTTCTATCAGTAGGAAAATTCCAGCAGAAAAATATAATCTAAAATTTCGCCTGGAAAGTAGTCAAATTGGAGAGAGTAAATAAAAGCCTCAAGTGTCACAGCCTGACATAAAACACTGAGGGTATGAAAATGTTTGTAGAACTGTTATACATTTTAGTTGAGGTTTTCAGAGTTATTTACCCAAATCCCTTCTTTACATGCACTCAAGTAATAATTAAATCTCAGTACTGTGTGGAAAAATGCAAGTGCTTTACAATTTTCTGTGTGCATAATTACAATTATTTCTAGACCAAAATGGTAGCTGTGGATATGAAAGCAATGTTTCAGCATTAAGTTTAATACCAGCAGGCAAGAAAGTAATTAGTTAATGGACATGCAGAGTTGTAGTAAAAGTATGAAAGCATTAATTATTATTTCTTATATTTTAAACTGCTCTAATAGGCAGAGTCCTCCCAGAGTACATCTAAAGATTTATTTCTATTCAGATATTGTTTTATACATTGAAATTCAGGCTTGAAATTACATGTTGCCCAGGGAATTGGTAATGACTATTATTCCTATTTTTTTTCCTTGAGAAGTAAATCCCATACTCTTAAGAAGTAACTCACAAAAGGCATTAATGATTCTGCACTACAGCTGTCAGCAAATACACAAATTTGCTTAATTCAGAAGTGATTTCCAAGGCTAGCCTTTATTAAAATGTCCCTGACCACCACATAAGTATAAACATTGCGCTTATTACAAACAACAGGAATTTTCTTTTGGTACAAGCAATTTACAGGGTTGACCAAATTCAAAGGAAGGTTACTCGGAAACTTGGTTTCATGCAGGGACAGAGCACACAGACTGCAGCAAAGCCTCAAAGCTTCCATTAACACCACGCGAGTAGCAGAAATTAAAAGGTGACGGTGCAGGGCCAGCAGGAAGCGGTCTGTCCAGAGGAAAAAAAAAAAAGCAGGAAACTCCCCCATGAGGCACGAATGCCTCACATCACTCCAGGCCGAGCTGCTGGCGTGGGGCTCTGGGGTTTTTCCCAATGCCATCGTGCGCGGCTGGCTGGCAGCGCGCTAAGCCCCGGGGGCTCTGTCGGGGGTGCGGCTGTCCCCGCCGCCCAGCGGCCCCCACAGCTCCAAGCCCCCCGCCTCCACAGCGGGAATCGGTGCCGGGAAGGGCTGGAGCCAAAGCTCTGCCCCGCACCAAAGTCGCTGCCACCGCCAGGCACCTCCCGGAGAGGAGCCCGAGCTGCACCACCCCTGCTGAGCCAAGAGATTTTTCTGGGAACAGCCCAGGTGACCCCTGCCAGGAAATCCAAGCTCCCACTCTGGCCCCAGCTGACTTTCCACGAGGAAAACGATGCTGATTTCCAGAAGTGTAGCTTTTTTGGGGGGGTACAGACTGTTTTCCACGGCATAGCTGCAGCACTCCAAGGGGAAAGGTACAGCAGTCGTGCTCATTATCCAGCTGCCAGAAAAAGGCATTCCCACCAGCAGAGCAAGAAAGTAATTGTTCAAGACGAGGTACTACATTTATTATTTACATTTTACATCACCACCAGTCTTAGTATATATTTACAAACTGAAGGATTTTTTTTATCCTCTTTCAGAGGTTATTAAGTATTCCCTACACTATTTCCCATGTGAATCTAGTAAGGTATATAAACTGATACTGATTCATACTTGCTGAAGACTTCACCATTGTCACCTAATTATTGTTTGTACTAATTAAAATACTGTATGCAGATAACGTCAACACTAAATGACAGCAGATTGAAAGCATCTAGGCAATTCATCATGTCACTAAAATATGCAGGCGTGTTTCTCAGCACTAGAATATCTCCTTTCTAATTTAGAGGTGAATTAGGCATTGCTGCAAGTTTGTGACTCAAAGATAATTGCAAGACACTTTTCCTGGCTTCTTGTGTTTTCAATTTGTGATTACTGCAAGAAGTTTAATAGCGGCTGTAATTCTCTGTGCAGCCCCAGAGATCCCCAAGGGGCAGGCCACAATGCCAGTTTCTCAGAAGTAACCCATTACACTTGCTTGCTATAAAGATCAGAATGTAAAATAAATTTGAAATAGAATGTAATTAAGAACTCCTTTGCCAAGAACCATTTCCCTTCAGGACATTATTCAGAAAGTCTGAGTGTTTTGATGAAAACAAGTAAAGACCAATCCCCCGGCCAAGTAGCAAGGGCTACCTCTCATGACAGCTACTTTCTTAAAAATTAAGAAGCCCCATCAGTTGTCTACTCACTGCAGACTAGGCTGAAACATGATGTTTTCCAAGTTGCTTAACGTTGAGTCACATTGCTTAGCTCACAAGAGACAAGTACCTAAATTCCCCATGAGGCAGGTTAAAATTAGGAAAGACAAATAGGCTCTTTAGAACATAGTCCATTGTCCAATTTCTCATACTGAAGGCTAGAAAAAAAATAAAAGGGTTTGCTGTTCTGCAGGGTTTTTTTTCCCAAATTCTACCTCTAATGCTAAGTAGTCTCAAGCAGGTGCTTCCAGTCACTTCAGGAAGAAAAAGGAAAAGAATCCTCTATTCAGTGATATGATTGAGGCCAATTAGAGAGCAGCAGGAGCAAGACTGCAAGCAAGATACTGGTACTGAGTTGTTGAACACCTGTAACAAATCCATACGACCGGGATCAAAGCATAGCTGACATCATTTCATCCTATTGCAGTTAAAGCCAACAAGCAACTTCATCAAAACCAAGGCAGTCAGCTTGAGAAA
>WAAG01001799.1:4495-19298 GCA_013390105.1 Tichodroma muraria | reverse complement strand
CCTCCGCCTCCTCCCAGTTGACACAGATGATTTACAGCACCAGGAAGGGCCAGTGTGTGACATGCTCAGGAGCTGTTTTTTAAATAGGTTGCCCATATCAGGACTGAGAACCGTGGGGAGTCCAGAGGAAAAAGATCCATTTTAAGCTGGACAGAGGTAAAAGGATTTTGTAAGTTTGATACCTCTTCCTATCGTTTATCTAGCCAGAGTTTTGTGCTTCCCACAGTTAGGTTAAAATCCATTTGAGATCCCTTTTTTCCCTAAAACTGGAGGTAAAAATAACTACCCAGTCAAAACCATTTTGCATATGAAGTGATTAGGGTTTTGTGTTTATTTTTTTTTGTTTGTTTGTTTTTTTTAATGAAGGAAAGAGCGGGGTCATTTAAAAAAACAAACTGAACAAAATAATTATTGCATTTCACTTCTAAAACCTGGTGTTTGGAAATTAAGTTAAGTACATACCTATAATAAGCTGTTTCATTTTGGTTTTAGTTTATTTGTACTCCCTTTTATATGCATGAAAGAACAGCACTTTCAGGTCAGTCACTTACAAGCAGTTTTAAGGAAAGAACACACAAAGAATCAAATCACTCAATTTAAGACATAAAGTCCTTGCCCTTAAAAATTCCCTGAGGCTAAACCACTTGAGCAAGGGTGGAAGAAGGGGTAGTAGGGGTCTAAATAGCATTTCTGCTTTCTGTCTCACCCCGTTAAACCCTAAACTAAGTTAGACTTTTTGGAGCATCACACTGCTTTTGAGCATAAGGAGTTGCTACAAATAACTTAATTTTGCTCTCGTGAAAGAGGGATGCTGGTGTTGGTTTTCTGGTTTTGATTTTGTTTTGTGAAAGCAATAGTGAAAAACTAGAGGTGGTGTTCTTCCTGTTTTTTTCTCCTATTTACAACTAACTCATCAATGATTGAGTGTTTCCTCGAACATCATTTATAGTCTGCATTGCTGGAATATTTGAGAGAGAAATTCTTCTTGATCCTTTCCTATATTATCCAAGGTATGCTTGATCTAGAAATTGATAGGTATCCTGGGGAGAAAAATGCATTCTCAGGATGATGTTCACCCATACTTTTTGTGGATGTAAACCCAGGCAAAATACAGCAATTTTTCTTTTGTGTGTAAAGCATTGCAAATGCACCTTTCCTTCGAGGAGACAGTAACCTTTTAACCATAGTCAGGAGGTTTAACCTGAGTCAGAAGACCTGATCCCATTCCTTAGAAACTTCCTTGCATGATCCAGAATTATTGTAAATGCTTCTGTGGGAAGAAAGGAAAAGCGAGTTCAGCTGGCAGTCCCAGATGTTGGCTCTGCTCATTTCAAGCACTGCTAACCCACCTTCGTGCCCCTTGAATACCAGACATCAGCGTGGTTCTGGGTAAAACAGGAAGAATTAAAATCTACTGTTCCTAGAAGGGACTGAGCCAGGTGGAGGAGAATAAGTAGTCAGGCTGGGGTTGTAAACTAAGTTAAATTTTTGTGTATCCTTAGTATTTAGCAGCAGCTGATTCCTTTTGGCAACAAGTAGAAAACATGCATATTGTAAGTTTTTTTTCTTAACTGCCCAAGGTCTGTAGGAAAATAGTCCCATTAACTTTCAATGAATTTGTTCAGCTCAGACTTAAAGATGTTTTGGATGTTTTCCTCTCTAAGAGATCGTCCAAATCATACTTAGTGGAAATAATGTTCATGTTTTCTTTACCGTTTCTACAATTTGTGGAAATGACCTGGTGTGAAATTAAGTCTGTTTCCTCTGTCTCTCTGTCCTTGACCTTGCCAGTTCTTCTTGCCATTTCTCCCTTGGCCAAAGCCTGTTTTATGACAGAAATGTGGCAGTCAAATTGTAGCTGGGGGAAACAAAATATAGATTTACTTCAGCCCTGCATTTTCAGAAAACTTTTTCTTTACCTTATGGAGGAGGTAATAAATAACCTTTGGCTTCTGCTTCAGCCACCATTCTACCTGGAAAAGTCAGCTCCATACCTCATACCTCATTTCCCATTTTCTATGTTTTTACTAGTGGAAGACAAAAACTAAACAGTGAATCCACAGGGACTACAGGACTGCTTGAGAGTGCCAGGATGTGCAGAAAAACTACAGAGGGAAGTGTCCTCTTTCATTATGGTTTATAGCTGCTTCTTTCTATGCATGACTGCATTACTGAGGGCACTTCTCATGGAGAAGCACCCACTGGTCTGGGTGCAGCTCCATCCTGGGCAAAGGAGGTGGCACCATGTGCTGCCTTCCAGCTTGGGATGCCTGAGTGATGTTCTGGCCCACAGAGCTTTGCTGTCTAACTGGGCTCTGCTTGTCTATTGTTATTTCTGGTTTACCTCTGTGTAAACTAAACCACGGGGATGTTAAGTTCATCCAGGCTGAGCAGATCATTTGTTTTACATTAGCACAAGTTGTACACAGAGAGTCCCTGATTCCAGACTCCACAGTAAATACAGCACTGTTATCCCTCACAGCTGCTGCTTGATGAGCCAGCATTAAGTGCTCTGGTACCTGCTCTAAATTTTGGATGATTAAATAGGTTTGGGTACTCACAAAATTAAATTAAAACATGTGAGTTGTGTAGAAGCTCAGCTTAGGATTTGGTCCTTTTCCTTTATGCTCCTTATATAGTCATAGGAGAGGTAAGTTCATGTTTTGCCTCTTTGAAGAAAAAAACCCCATGAAATCCTACCAAATCAGAGAAGGTTTCTGGCTTACATATCCATATTTAGAGACTTAGCATAGAAAGTGTGAGCAATTAAGGAGGAATTTATCTGTGCTACTAAAACACATCCCCATTTATCTCAGTGTGTTTCGCTCACCAAGTTTGAAGCTGGCAGCAGATGGGTACCCAAACAGAGGGATGATACAAGGATCACTAAGAGTAGGAGCAAACAGAATTTTGATTTTTCCAAGCAGAAAAATGAATGTGTCAACCTCTAGCAAGATGAATTGTTTATTTTGTGTTTATTTTCAAAGTCTGTTGAAATGAGATGGCTATCTCTACAATTCCGCCCACTGAAATCTGTGGATTCCTGTAGTTATCTGGTCCCATCGTATATTTTTTTGGGAGCTGGAAAGAAAGCAGGGCTTGTCTGGAAGGAAGCTTGTACTCAAGTTTCAACATCCTCTACTGAGTTAGATTCACTTTTTGGCTGTGGAAAGGATCCCCAACCTATCAACAACACTGACGGACTTAAATTTATTAGAAGAGTACTGATTTTTTATACATGCAGTAGATTCTAAAGTGCTTTTTGTATAGTTCAGTTCAAGTGGTTAAAGAGAGAAGGCATGAGAAATGTAAACATTGTTGACATGAGCTGTTTTGTATTAATTAACTTACGCATATCAAACCAAATGCTGCTGCCAGCACTTTACATGCGGCTCCCTTTCCCCAGAAGATGGTTTGCCAAATACAACACACGTTACATGGTGGGAAAAACAATCAGGGGAGTCAAGTCTTGATCTAAACTTCTGCTGCCATGTACGTGCTTGGTACTGGCACACCTGTGAACACGGCTACAGGAGCAAGCAGTTTTACTGCATAAACACGAGGGCTGCTGAAATACCTCACTGACGCTTTCTCATAGGTGCATTTGGAAGGTTTGGGTAATAATGCACAAACAGGATCCCTACACTGCTTTTATGCCTTCTTGGAGAGCTGGCAACCTAAAACTGTGCAGTTGGCTGGGCACTTGCAGCCTTGCTCCTTGGCATGCAGCCCTGGTATTCTTTTGTCTCAATTCTGCATCGTGGTTATCACACTGCCTCAGCACGGGGAAGGAGTAAAAACATTTTTAAAAGTGCAAAGGAAGAAGTCGAATTAAGATAAACATTTACATAACTGGGGAAAATTACCCAGGAAGGACTGGAAATCTGATGACATTCTGTTTACCTAGTGCAATATTGAAAAAGTTTGTGAGAGATACAAACCAGAACACTTTGTATAAATCACTGTGAATGTAAGGACCTGTGAAGCAAGGCAGTAAACATTAAAATTATCAAGCTGGCTCAGCACAATACAACTTACTCAAGACAATATTTTGCACAATACTTTTACTAAAGCTCTCTTGAGATGGGAAAAGAGCAAGGTGGTACAAAGCTTCATGTTAAGAAAAGTTGCCATACACTCTATATGTAAAATCTATAAATATTGCCCATTCTGACCAAATCCAGGCCTTGCCATTCTATAAATGCAGGTCTTTCTGAGAGTACAAAATTTGCATTTCCTCTTCATTTTGTTATCATTAGGTAGTCCTAAGATGTGTTTGTACTTCTCACGTGTCTTAGCCAGTAGAGGTAAAGCTGTGCAGAAATTTGGGCTTTGTTCTGACCAGGTCACACGTCTGCTTGATACGGCCCCTGTGAGATATCAGACCACATCTCAGAAATGCATCCTGTTTGATTTAGAAGCAGAGGCTTCATTTGGGAAACTACCACAATATTTGACTCCTCTTTCTGAAGCTAGACTGAATTTTTCATGCCCTCAAATTAGATTAGAAGAGTGTTTTCTCCCAAGAGAAGGACTGTTTCTCACTGTAATCCTAAACAGGATTTCTCAAGAGTTAGGGGTCAGTTGCAATATTGGAGGAGGTGCTGGCAAGCTATGGAAATGGATGTTACCTCTTTTTGGCTGGGGTAATCTAGCAACTCTCTTGATTACAGCACATGGTGTGTGAAAACAAGCATCAAACCAGTCAGACAGGCAAGGCTGGAAAGGGAAGTAGCTAAAGAGGTCTGGGAAAAATTCACAATGGGGAGATCTCAGCAAAAAAGAAGTTGGGGAATTATTAATGTGCAGATGGATTAGGAATTCTTCTCCTATGGGAAAGGACCACAGCAACCACTAAATTCACATTTTCAAAATGAAACACAAAGATCACTTCCTTAACCAAGGCTTCTCAATAATGACATACGACAAGCAAATTCATTAAAATAACATAACCACCCTTCTCACTGCCTGGGAAGAGGGAGGAATAGCATTGTGCTCAACTTAAATTTTGTAATAAATACTGCATAAGAACATAAGCTAGATAACATATGTCATGATAAATAGAGTCTAGTCTACCAGGAGGCATTTATTAATAAAAACTACAGTGACAGCCAAAACAAACAGGCCTCCACAGAGCTCAAGTTTCTGTTTCATGTTCTGTATTTGTGAGGGATGTCTCGAGCTCCTAGCACAACACTGAGACAGAGAGTGGCTGAAGGATCAGTCAGGAGATGGATACAAGCTACTCACTTACACCAGCAGATAGGGAGACACGGGGAAGAGTCTGGCACCAGATTAGATGAGAGGGAAGAGGAAAGTCAGGCTGATGAAGGAAAGGGAACACGGAAACGTGACAACAGTGAAAGGAGTTCTGGGAGGAGGAAGGATGAATTGTTTGAGTGCTGGAGCTGATTTATTCACTTTCTGTGGGAATGCAAACTAGCTGCAGATCCCAGTCCACTGTCAGTTCTGAACATCTGGACAGATTCTGAACTTGCATCCAAACTCTGTGTTCCCTTTCTCTTCTCACAGTTTCTTGCCTTTCTCTTTGTCTCTCTTATGTGTCTCTTCTTGCTCTGGTGACAGCTGTATGCTCCATGAGAGTGTAGTGTTTGAGGATTTCCCCATGGGAAATGAAAGGTCAATGGGGAGCTGCTCCTTGGATCAGTACCTGTGATGGATGTGGCACAGTGCCCAGCCCTATGAGCCGGCAGTAAAATATAAATGCACCTTTCTCCATCCCTCCTTTGGCACTGTTCAGAACAGCAGGATGGTGTCAGGGAATTTTGGGTGCTCTAAGCTCTATCATACTTGATTTTATTCTGTTTTGTCTTGTTTTGCTGCATTTTTTTTAACCTTTGGAAGCAGGTTTTACTTTCTTGCCTTCAAAAGTAAACACTTGATTCCAGGGCCAGTAAAAATATAATCCCTTCATAAGCCCTGAAGCTGAGTCTTTCCCAGTAATGTCATGGCAGGTCATTGTTCTGTCAAAAGATTATTAACTTTTCTTGGTGTTAAAATATGAATAAATAAGTAGGAAAGTTGTGCGTGTCCCCAGGGCACTTGTTCAGCTATGAAAATACCAAGTACAAGTACATTTCTCGTTACAGAAAGGAGAATGGGGATATGTTTGGAACAATAGCAATCAATTTCAGAAATGCTGTGATTTATTGGGCATGGCAGTTTCAGATTTTTGAGGCATGCATAATACTGTTTTCTCCCCATCCCTTTTATACAGACAGATAAAACTTTTGGTGGAACTAGAATACAATTCACATGATGCATAATGCTAAAGAGGCAGGGAAACAATAGTTCATAACAAGTTTCTCTGCTCTTCCCAGAGACAGATTTTATTACCAAAGATTTGGTGCCCACTTTAATAGCATATTTTTTTTAGATATGGTTCATCACTTTCCCAGAGGTTAAAAGCCATGCACATACCACGAAGAGAAAGATGAGACTTCTCTTTCAGGTCAGCTGCTTTTTGGGTACATGACAAATACGTGTCTGTGCTTCCTCATTAGGACACAGAGAACCATAACTCATTTTATTTTCCATTTTGACAGTGTTAAGTAGCTGTTATCAATAACATAAATGAAGAATACTGTAATACAATTCTTCCATAGAAATAACATTTGAAGAAGTTTCTTCTTAGATGAGAAGGTTTCCCAATTCACAGTATCTAGGGGTTTCTTTTTCTCATAAGAAACTCCCCATTTCAATGCCCAGAGCTGAGCTTGCTGTTGGAGCCCTGACTTACTGGTGTGTTAAAATTTTTGGCACTTGAAAGTAGAACATATAAAACTGATTGGTGTTGAAGTTTAGTTTGGGGGAAAAAAACATTTCATATCTGATCTCTCGCTCAGCTTTTGAGCTTGGGAGGTCTCTGGCTTACTATAAAAATCAGATAAAATTGGCTGCCAAAATCAAGAGTCATAACAATCCATTTAACAAACTTGCCAGATTCGCTGGAAGATCTAACACTCGATCCTCAGACATCTGCCTTTGCTCTCTCTGTCACTCAGTCACAGAATATTGTGTTCCTACTTAAGTTTGCTTCTTCTCATACCCAGCAAGGCCATTTCTGCTGTCCTGTGGGAGAGTTTGTGGCCCTCGCTTGGTTGCTCTGACTAAGATCATCTAAGATCTTGTTCACTGTAAAGCTGCTGCCACCAAAAATGATAGCCTGGACTTTTGCCTTCCTTTTTTGCTCCCTAGTTGTCTGTAGCTCACATCAAATCCTCATTTGTCCCACCACAGCTGCTCTCTGGAAGCTTGCTGGCAGAAGGACGGCTCTTACACTTGTCACCTCTTAAGAGACCAATTATTTCATGTCAAAACCATTACCTTGTGGCCACAGGTGGTGATCTGCCCCATCCTCTCTGCTCTTTCTCACTTGCTGCAGCATTGGGCAGGACAGGCATGATTCCATCAGCCAGAGGGGTTCTTCTGGGACAGTGGAGGCAGCAGATGTTGCCAGGAGCAGGCTGTGATTCACAGCCCAGAGGAGCCCTCATGCCACGCTGGATGGGGTCCTGGCACGTTCGCTCTGAAGCTGGGAATGTCATGGCTGGCCTTGGCTAGATGTGCATGATAATCTCTGAGCTGCTTAAGGAGGAAACATAGAATAAAGAGTAGCTGGCTCAGTGGAGAGTTTCAGGCTCACTGAAAGCAGGGCTATTTTTTCCCAGTGTCACTGCTGTCCCTCCAGCTACCTCCTGTATGGCTCTTTGTAGTTGTAACACGACGCTCACCCTGCTTCACCCCAGAAGGCTAAATCTGCTCCTCACCACGTCACTTCATCAGCTAATTGTTGGCTGTAAGCACGATGTGAGGCAGTGCTCTGGCACAGCAGGCAGAACTGAGCCTTGTTGCAAGTCCATTAACTCAGATGGAGCTACCTCCAGAGATGAATGTGCATGGAACTTCAGAGCTACTTTAATCAGAGTATTTCGTATTCATGAACCCCTGTGTAAAGAGAGCTGTGTAATTAAGATCATTCATAATGCTGTAGGATATTCAAGCTAAGATAAAGAAGATAACTTGTTTTTTAAGGGCACAAATCGATCTCCTGCTGTGGTTAGGAAAGCGTGATCCAGAGCACGTGTCCAGAGGAAGATTTAATAGCTGTGCTGCTGTTCTCTGAGTGTATGTAACAGGAAGAATAATGTTTTCTGATAAATAACATATCCATTTTGCTCACTGTTGATGGATGCCTCTAATCAAGACTAATGTACATTAATGTGCATAAAAACTACAGTGAATCAATGCAGTGCTTGTCTGTAACCCTCTCCTGAATACTGGGAAAACACAGGATTTTGGGAGATGGACTGCTGTGCCTTTCCCTTCTCTCATATCCCTTAGAATTCGTCAGCCTGTGAAAATACAGGCATCTTTTTCTGAAGGGAAAAGAAACACAGGGGGAATGAGCTACATGCACAGTCTCATAGTCCCTCACTGTTTGTCTGACTCATTCAGAGCCTTGGAAACTCCCCTTCCCCTAAAATATGACCTGCTGTGGGAAAGCAGAGGGGTTTTTGTCCCTTCAAGTTCCCAAATGGTACTTATGGAAGAGGTGTAAAAATGTGTTTTCAACACATCACACAATTAATAATCAGCTCTGTGCTCCCTTCTGGCTTAAGTTACAAGGGGAGTAGGCATTCAGCAAGGCTTTCCTTGCTTTCCACAAATCTCACAGCAACATGCCATGAGATTGGTCAGGAGAGAGGCCCAAGAGCTGATTTAGGAAGGCATGAGAAGCAGTTTGTTGCTGTAGACTGAGCCCTCTCCTTTTGAAGAGAATTTGGCATTTTCTTTAAGTTTATCTGAGGCAGAGGTTGTTGGATAGGAAAACTTCATCCTATCCAACATATCCCATCCACCCATGCCTCCATCTCCTGGGGAAGTGCAGATCCTATCTGGAGAGGAAGCAACAACTTTCTTCCTTTTCTTTGCATGCTGGTTCTGAGATCCAGGAGACAGGACCTCCCTCCTCCATGACAGCATCTGTTAATGTGTTGTGCTATCAGTCCCTTCTCTTTCCAGTGTGGAAATCTCCAGGAGGCTTCTGCATCCTATGGCCTGTACCCGGTCCCCTAATTCCTGATTCAGTCCCATGTATTCACCAGTTTAAGTGTTTTGTGAATGTGGAAAGAGTATTGCTAGGTTAATCACCAGAAAAAGCTCTCTAGGTGGAGCTGAGGGATTTTTTTGGGGTTTAGATTTACATAAATGCTCCTGCACATGTTTTTGTATTAAAATACAAAATAATGGCTTCTTAAATTTGACTTTGATGTACTGTTCTTATTTCCAGTCTAATAGTTTTCTGTCCTCAAAAATACTCATTTGCAGCTTCAGCGGAGGCTCACTAGAGGTTTCTTTGATATCGTGCTTTAGAAAATGCCACTTCATTTTTGCTGTATTTACTTCTACACCTAGCACAAACACTGTTCCAAATTGCATTGGAAGACCTGTAAAGCTGATATAATTTGATATGGAAATGTTTAGATCTCTGCACAGTGAGAGAGAAAACCACTGTCCTAAAACTTTTGCATGAGTGTCCAGTTCGAGCCTTAGAGGTCTGCTTTGGGATCAGCTGAGGTTAATGAACTACTTTGGTGAGAGCTCTCAAAGCTCAGTTGAATGATTTCCCTGGCTCTGCACTAGGCTGCAATCAGAGTTGAGTCTTACTCTGCAGCAAACCCCCACTTTGAACGCCAGGAAAACTTCAAGGTGTTTAACAAAAATAATGATATTGAATCTGATTCTCTTGTCAAGTTCTAAACAAGATCATTCTTGATTTGCAAAACTTACCAGGATGCTGATAAATGGCTTGTCACCCTTTTTTGTTCATGCATTCACTGCTTGGTAAATGAATCCAATGTTTAACTCACAGAGAAGTCAGGTTTTCAAGGGCCCTGAGATTCTCTGAAGAAAGACACTCTTGTATAAGATTGTCTGAATAAACTGCATGTTTCATTCAGAAAATTTACAGCAACTGAGAAAAAATAAATGTTTGTTGCACACTGAAACAAAGAAATTTGTATTTTAAGAAAAATAAATTCTAAACATGTTTCTTTATGTCTAAATCCAGTAATGGTTTAGCACCAAAATCTGTTCTCATGCCTAGAGAAATACCTTTGTAATTTCTTTGTAATTTTTATTTCTAAAAATACCTTTAGGATTCTTTGTAGAAATTCTTTGAATTTCTTTCAAACAAGAATGACTGTGTGAAAGGCATTATTCAGTAATGAAGGTTTTAAGTGAAAGCTAAAAGATTTTGTCATAGAATTTTCCATGAGTTGTAATGGAAGATGCATGGTTAAACCACCCATACTGCAACTCTTATTTTCATTAGTTCTATCACTGCCTTCTTTCCCTTCGCTTAAGTCTCTGCTGGATTTTGTATTTTTCTTTTTTTCCTTTTTCTGGTCCAGACAAATACCACAGTGATGAATATGTTAGAATAGCTTCTAAAACAATGGAATGTCCATAGTTTTCCACTCTTTTTTCCCCTCCTCTGTACTTTACCTGATCTTACAAATAGATACCCAATAGCCGAAACAGTTATTTTTTTTTTTCAGAAGACTCCACGCAAAAACTTTCCAGGAGATAACAAAAAGTTTAAATAATTTATTTGACAGTAACTCATTTATTTGTATTCCTGAGCATCTCTCAGTTCTGGAAAGAGGGAGAAACATCAAAGTACTGTGGCACAGTCATTTTTTTAATGACATTTATGCTTTAGCCTCAATTGGGAGAACTTTCCATCTGGACAAATATCCTGTCCACTTGGACCTATCCCAGTAAGAGGTGTTCTACATTTCTGTGAGAAGCTTTAACATTTTGGGGTTTGTTCTGAAGAAATGCTTTAGCATTTTTAACTTCCTAAGCCATTTCAGGACAAAGAAACGACTTCAAACTGTCCAAGGCTTTTCTAATATTAGATTTTATAGGTAGGTGGATAAGTACCTTTTTGTTTTTGAAAGCAATAACTTCTAAAATGCATTTCTTAAGTAGTTTTCCAAACATTAAGCTTATAACTGCCAAATCTGTTCAGCTATAAACAAACAGTATCAGCACTTCATAAAATTTTGGTGAATATGGTATATGGTATAGAGAAACTAAAATTTTATCTGAAGAGTTGTGCTTTGGAAGGAGATAAAAAAGACTTTCTCTTCTGATTGCAATTTTGTTTTGCTTCAATGTTTTTGTCAGGAGGACCTGGATTATTCTAGCTGAATAGAAAAAACATCTTTTCCCAATGATTTGAAAGCAAAATGTAAGACAAACTGAATTATGAAAAATTACTCCTTAAATACTGAAAAGGAAGAGGAAAGGAATACCCTCAAACCAAACAATCAAAGAAACCCATTTTCTTTCTGGGTTTTATTCTTTCCCTTGGTGATGACATTCAGTGGTTGATTAATGTTGCGTCAGGCCACGTTTTGTTTAGCTACATAAAATCTTTCTGCAAACTCTCCCCATGCCTTTGTGGATTGTGACAAGGGCTTGGATTTTCCTGGTGATGATTAGTGCCGCGGGGCTGCTCTCAGTGCTGAGTGGGGCTCTGATTGTCCATTCCCATCAGGCAGCATTAGAAGCAAGTACTTTCTGTGGAGTGTTCCTTGTGCCAGAGGATGAGCATCACTCTTCCAGCAGCTTGGCTTCTCTCCTTCACTGGGATTCATTTGGATCTGCAAGCTGTCCCCTGAGCATGAACACTCTGTGCAACTGGAGATGCCTCATTGCTTTCTAATCTCTCTCTCCCTTTATACCTATTTGTACAAGACATGGTTCATTTTCAGGATTTTATAGATCAGTCTCCAGAAATTACATTTGAAAGTTTCTTGATTTGATAGATTTTGAATGCTCTAGATTTTTCTCCTTCATTTTTTATTGTGCATACATAACAACATCACCCAAATTTGCTTCTAAGATTGTTGCTGCTTCATTTCATTATTAAATATAAATCCATTCTTTTTTTTTTTTAAGATAAACATTTTAGTGTGTAATTTTTTGCTTATTTTCTCTGTATTTCTCTCTCTTTTGCAGTACCTGCGTAAATAAGGATTCAAAAAAAATTAAATGTTTGCTACAGCAGAATCACAAAACAGAAAAACATTCACAGAATCACAGAACAGTTCAGGCTGGAAGGCACTTCTGGAGATCATCCAGTCCACCCTCTCTGTTCAAGGTAAGGTCAGCTACAGGATGTTGCTCAGGACTGTCTCCAATAGAGTTTAGTGTCTTCAAGGAAAGAGACTCAAAAACCTCTCTGGGCAACCAGTGAATTATTTGCCTTACAGTAAAAACCTTTTAACTTATATTTAAATGGAATTTTCTGTGTGTGAGAGTCAGACCAGTCTTGTTTACTGTCTTCCATTGGGTAAGATTCTCCCATACTGGCAACCTCCTCCTGAGACATTCTTTTTTTCCAGGCTAAACAGTTCCAGTTTTCTCATCCTTTTTGTATGACAGATGCTCCAATTTTTTCATGGAGTTTGATGAACTCAGCATGTCTCTCTTGTGCCAATAAGCCCAGAACTGGGTAGAGCACCACAGATGTGGCCTCACCACTCCTCAGTGGAGGGGAAGGATCCCTTCTCTGCATCTTGTTGGCAACACTCTTGCTGATGTAACCCAGGATATTGTTGGCTTTCTTTTCTGCTTCAAGGGCACATTGCTGTCCTGTGTTCAGCTTGGTATTTTGATTTTCCTCACCTGAGACCTACACCCTCAGTGCCTCTATTCCATCTGAGTCACATATCCCTTCTTCTACCTCTTGCATGTTTTATTTTCAAGTTGAAGTCATCAGGATCATTCTGGTCATCCAAGCAGGATCCGTGTTTGATTGTCCTCTTGTTAGGGCAGAGCAGTTAGTCCCAGGTCTCCCTTCTCTCCAGGACTTCTGGCTTGGGATTCTCTCAGGCAGATCCTGGAGGAAAATCATGTGCTCATCTGAAGTCCTGCTTTTTGCCTTGTTTCCTTCTTACAGGATCTTGAACTCCACCATCTTGCAGTCACTGCAACAAGGCTGACCCTGACCTTCACACCCTTGACCAGTTCTTCCTTGTTTCTAAGTGTGGGGTCCAGTAGTCCATCTTCCCTTGTTGATTCCTTGGATATTCAGGAAAGGAGACTGACTTGCACTTGTCTATTGCTGTAATTTTCTTTAATTTTTCTGACTTCTCTGTATTTACACTCCCAACCCTCAGTTGATTAGAACTAGCTGCAGTAGGAACTGCTCTGGCCTGCTGCCCAAAAATAATATTCCATCATTCCCTGACGGGGAAAAAAGTCCTATAGACTTGTGGCCATTTGTCCTCACATCTCTTTGCAGCTCCTTATTTCCCTTGAGAAGCATCCAAGACCATTTTGAAGTTGAATTTTCCAATGTCCTCACTGATCTCCAACACCCTCCCCCCCTGTTTCTTGGAAGGACCTGCTTATGAAGATAAAACTCCCACGTTGTTTAATTCCATTATTCACTACTCTGTGTCCATTTTATTTCTACTCATCACACACTTTAGCTCCTCCTTTTTCTGAACTTACTTGGAGATCTGCCCCTTGTAACACTTACAGATGCAGAAACATAAAAAGTGGGCACTTTGTCATGTTACAGATGTAATTTAACAGCAGATTCAGCTATCAGACTATCATTAGGTGATGTGCTGACATACACATCCCTGAGGGAGATGATTGTGAGCTGCTAGAGGAAAAATGATCAAGATTAGTCTGACAAATATATGGTAGGTATTAATCATCATCAAATACAGCATTTTTTTTTTCTCAGTAAAACACTAAACTACAAAGCTTGTCCTTTTGTCCACAGAATTACTGTAGCATGCAGTGAACTGGGGAGTTTTTTGACAGAATCAACTTTGACAGCATATTGATTAATAATTTCAGTTGCTTTCTAGCATTCCAAGGTTTTATTTTCTCCTCAGGATTCTCCTTCAACACATAAGGACATGGATTTTGATAAACTTGGACTGAATGCACATGCAACTAGTGTCATCTCCATTAGAGATTTCAAATGAAGTTTTTATCCTCTTTCATTGGTATTTCCCATAATTGAAAAGACCAAAACCTTCTAGACCTTTTCAAGATGTGTGCACCTTCTGCACTGGTTTAGCCTGATTGGCCAATGTGTAATATTGACACTTGATTAAGCCAACGAAAGTCACGGGTACGCCTTTGTGAATACACATTTTAAATGAGAACTCGAGAAACTTCCTTCTTCTGGTTTCGGGTGGCAGAAGAGGTAACAGGCGGGCCCGGCGGGCTCTCTCTGCCCCGGCTGCAGCCCTGGCCGGGTCTGGGCCGGCTTTTCCCCTGTCCCGGCGTGGCCGGGCGGGAAGGGCGGAGGCCGCGGGGCCCTGGGAGCAGCCGGGCCAGGGAGGATCAGACCAGGCCCAGCTCTGCCGAGCCACGCGGCCCGGCCGGGGAGGATCGAACTGGACCCGGCTCTGCTGAGCCATGCGGCCGGGCCAGGGAGGATCAGACCAGGCCTGGCTCTGCCGAGCCACGCGGCCGGGCCGGGGAGGATCAGACCAGGCCCGGCTCTGCTGAGCCATGCGGCCGGGCCGGGGAGGATCGGGCCAGGCCCCGGCAGCTCCCAGATTGGGGGAGGAAAGGACATCAGCCTTCTTCTCATCAGCCTTCTTCTCATCAGCCAGTTTCTTCAGTAGAGAAACTGCTTGGCACAGCAATGGAACTTTCAAAGCATGAATCCTGCCCGAGTGAGAGAAGGAAGAAACTGAAGGAGATACAAAGAGACACAGCATGAGACCTAAGTCAG